>CAJQZN010030360.1:0-19201 GCA_907164685.1 Colias eurytheme | reverse complement strand
ACACTTGTCATAGATTTTACATCGTTTCCTCAAGTTATACCTGATGTCCTGAAGGCAATATATGGTTCGGGATTAAATTTGAACCCTCAGCAAGATGGAACTAGGTTATATGTACCTGTGCCGAAAGTGACAAAGGAACACCGTGAGGCTTTAGCAAAAAATGCCAAAGCATTATACATAAAGTGCAGAGATGCTATGAAAGATGTACAGAATGAATTTGTTAAGAAGACCAAGAAACAGACTGGTGTGTCTGAGGACTTAGTTTTTAATGTCACTAAGCAGATTGGAGTTTTATGTGAACAGTATCAAAATGATGCAAAGAATATCTATGAAACCAAACATAATGAACTAGTGGGAAAATAATATTGAAGCATTTATTTGAAAGAATTGATTTTTCTATGAATTATGTTATTCAATGTATAGTTATTTAGTATAGGACTTAAGATCATAATAAACTTTGTTGAACTTATGTTTTTGTTTTTATTACAAGGGTTATCTATTACAGTAGAACTCCAATTATCCGAACTCCGACTATCCGAATCGCCGATTATCCGAATCACAAAAAATTGTCCAAAAAAAGTCAAAGTGCGCTATTATTCTTCCCCCCGCGAAGCCAATGTTTGCGCGTCAAGTCTTGACTTGACTTGTTGTGCTTACACTGACTTGAGATGTTTAAAAAACAATGATTTTTCTTTTTAAACTTGTACATAAGTAGGTACATTTTATTTATATATTTAAAACATGTGAAAATTTCATGTTTCTTTCATTTCATTCAATAAAAATATAGTGCAATATCAAAACGTAGCTTTTATTCTCTCCAATTGCAAATTAAAAAAAAAAATCCGATTATCCGAATATTTGATTATCCGAATGGGTCCCGGTCCCCATTAATTCGGATAATTGGAGTTCTACTGTATAAATAAAATGTATGAGACCTATGTTATTATAATATTATGTATATTCTAATTATTTATGTGATTGTGTACTACATGGATGTTGCTTTTCAGTTTTCATATTATACTGTATCTACACTCTACATTATAAAATATGAAATTTAAAATTTTCAAAGCAATCTACCTGTCTTATGTCTATGAATGAGTCTACTATTACTAGAATTAACCTGTGGAATTAACATACCTAGTAATTTTTTCTTTACAAACAAAAATCCGTTTTCAGTGTCGGGGTCGCGGTTATTTATAGAATAATAATTAATCAGCGGTTACAAATACCCCATTAAAAATCCTGTTATTAGATTAAATCCTAACTTAGGGTATGTAGACGTAGTGCAGTCTTCTCTTCTCCTTTTGAACAGGTACCTAGTCAAAGTTATTTTTTTAATCTTACAAAATCTGTGTACAAAATACTTAGATCATTATAATGATCTAAGACAAAATAATATAAAATTATGAGTCTACGAAATTGTATGAACAAAAGAACTGGCAATGATATTGCGTTTCAGTCAATGTCAACTGTCAAATGCTTTCGTGTTTACTGTTTTGATTTGATAAATGTGTATTCAGTATTGTTGTTTTACGTACGCGATAAATTCATAATTATAAATGGATAAAAATCCACAGAGACCTAAAAACGCTTACGAAAGGGTTATGCCCCGTGTTAGTAAATCTCGTCTTAGTTTAAATTCGAATCCGACTGTAAAGCGGCATGAATCTCCCGCGCGTATTGGCGCGAAGCAAAGTTCTTCAAATTTTACCTCGGGTGTATTTAGTGAACTGCCGACCGTTTTAAACGACTATACACCTGAAAGTGATGTAGTTAAACCCAAGAGGCCTACTTATGTTGTTAAACCTAAACGAACGTTAAAGTCAATTGAACCGATAAAGTCGCCACTGCAGAAAACTTATAAACGAATCGAAAGTGTTCAAAAACTTCACGCGCGAGCTTCTGCCCCGAGTGTTTTAAAGTTAGATAGCTGGTGTTGGACCGATAGTCATGTTAGACAGTGTTATTCTAGTAGATCTCACACAAGATTAAAAGAACTGAAGGTAAGCAAGTTATGTGATTTTTTTGTTCATGTATTACCTAACTAAATTGTGGTAAACTATTAATATTTGTAAATTACATAGGTAAATACTGTAAATTTAATTATAATCTACTGGTAGATCTAAGTGATAAGAAATTACAAACAAATCCATAAAGACAGAGTGTTAGAAAGAATTTACTTTCTTTATAGTTTAGACCAATATAATAATTACCTATTTGTTTTTTTCAGGAAGAAATAAAGGCATATGAAGAAATAGAGAAATCAAAGAAGTTCCGTGACAGACTGTATGAGTCTTGTGGTGTAGTGCTCAATGATGGAGGACAAGTGGCAGTTGACAAAGCAGTGCAGGCTCAAGAATTGGGTAAACATTAATTTAATTAAAACTCGCGACCCACCCTCACTGCACACGGCTGCAATTATGCATGTTATATACATATAAACCTTTTGCTTGAATTCTATGAAGAAAAAATTGAATTTCTATTTGAAAATTAAAAAAAAAATAAACCCTTCTCTAACTTTTAAAAATTCCAAACTTTGAATACTGAAATTATGGTAGTATTTTTCAAATTTTCGTACATATTCCAATCTCAATTTCCAATCTATTTCCAATCTGTTTGTCTATTGTCTATTGTCTAATCTGTTATTTACCTATTAGTCCAATATTTCTGCATGACTAAGGAAATAATTGTTACATGGGAAGACACAAACTGCTAAGAATGAAAATAAAATATGAATACTTACCAAAAACTAATTTAGGTAGTTTATGATTCCTTTTGCATCAATTTACTGTTAACTGATTACTTAATATAGTTGCTGATAGATTTAACTTGTAGAAGAATATAAACGTTAAGTACAATCTACCCTGGAGATAGTGTAACTTAGGTCCAACTTCCCAAATGCCATCAATCATTAATTATAGATTCTCATGAAGTTTTACTTCAGAACCCTTATGGTTTTATGTTGCTAAAAAATTTAATGTGATTTTTAACTCATAATTGATTTTTGTTGAAACAAACCTGTTCCTGATTATAGAAATTATGCATTATTCAAAGACATTTTTAACTAAAGCGCCATCTATTCGCCGTTTGTTGTATTATTATAAAACTATTTTATAAGGTTCCATACAGAAACTTCAGAGGTCTCTATTTCCATTGTATAAGAAATCGTTATAAATTATTATTACTACTGTATATTATGCATGTTTTCATTAAAATATATACAAAATATTTCTTATTGATATATTTAGAGTATAAGAAAAATACTAAATAGTAAATACAAAATTCATACTATAAATAGAACAGTTATTTCGAATGATATTGTATCTGCCGAAATAGCTCAGTTGGGAGAGCGTTAGACTGAAGATCTAAAGGTCCCTGGTTCGATCCCGGGTTTCGGCAACTCTTTTGCTTCTTTAAATTTTTAATGTAAAATTTTTATTTTATGTTAATTATTATGCAATGCTTTAAAATTTGAGATTATATCGATTTTAATGATGATAAACTACGATAATAAACTAAAGACCTTAAGTATCAATTTACTAATTCTTGCCTTGCAGGCTTGCATATTTTTTTGTTGTGAAAATTGAAATTATCATCAAAGGTTTCATAAAAGTATACGTATCTTTTTATGTAATAAATAAAGAATATTGAATAATTTTATTTAACAGGATATGATCAAAATTACGTAAAATATTGAGTTTTTAGTCATAAAACTACACTAAACCACAGACTAATAATAATATACTACGTATACAAACTAAACTAATAAAGCTTTCTTTTTTTGCAGATAAAAATACTATCTTATCAAGGTATGTTTACTTTTACTGTTAGAATAGAAATTTTATAAGATAGTACTTTGACAAAGGGAAAATTCTCAAAAAAATATGATGCCCTATTTGGCGAAGCCTCACATCGCCTCTTTAGCTCAGTGGTAGAGCACTGGTCTCGTAAACCAGGGGTCGTGAGTTCAATCCTCACAGGAGGCATCAGTATGCAATTTTTATTTTTATTTACCGTAAATTTCCAAAATATTTTATCTAGATCTAGAGCTTTTCGAACTTTTTATTTTTCTATCTCAATAATATTCTTTCATTTACATGATATGAATGTACTTATATTTTATTACTATTGCCAATTTGCAATTAATTTTGTTGTTAGTCTTCGTCTTATTTTTATGAGCTATAAAATTTGATAAATTTTGTCCATAATTTGCTATTTTACTACTTAAATATTTGTTTTTCAACACTTGTACCACAGACTACTTGTACAATCTATAAGGTATCTATTTACTTAACTGCGTACAATAAAATGTTCTATGGTCCTTTCTCAAGGTGTGTTAGATACAGTGTTACCGTTAGAGGCCCGTTAGGTGGTAGGGCTGGCATCGAAGAAATAATTTATGGTTTTTCTGAGATTTTATTTTAAAGAATACGTTATTTTTACTATTTACAGAATTTTAAAACATAAATTTTTAATAATAACATATAGATTGATGATCCGTCAATTGAAAATGTTAAAAAATGTCTAGTCCATGAACTATAATTACCGTTTTTATTTACGTACCTATTTAATTACGTTATTCTATAATAGTAGGTACTTATACAGCAAAGTGTGCAGTGTGTGTGAATATAGCAGTTTAGATAGAAGTCGGACATAAAAGTTATGTAAATTAAGGAATTCTCAATTCATAGAAAATTCCATCACAACTACCACACTACATATTTACTAGCAGTATCTATTCGATTACATATTGTCTTAGATTATCACTTAGATATCAAAAACTCCCAAAATTAACTATACCCGCCAGCTAGCAGCCTTAAACATGTTCGTATTTACCTGACATATCCTGTTTTATTATCTGCCACCGCTAATGGTATCCAGTGGAACCGGCTGTGCCAAGACAAGTAGCCGTAAAGGCTGTCTTACACCCGTAGTTTATATTAAACTAGCTGCTCCGCGCGGTTTCACCCCCGTGGCTCCACTCCTGTTTGTCGTAGCGTGATGATATAATATAGCCTTCCTCGATAAATGAGCTATCTAACACCGAAAGAATTTTTCAAATCGGACCAGTAGTTCCCGAGATTAGCGCGTTCAAACAAACAAACAAACTCTTCAGCTTTATAATATTAGTATAGATTATAGAAATGTATCGTGGTAGTAAGGAATAGTTGTTGAAAATTGCGTTATTAGAAAAAAAATATAATCGCTATCTCGTCTATTACTTAGCGCACTAAAGATATATTTCTCTAGTACAGGACTTTACCAATTTATTTATTTTAATTGAATACACATAACAGATCACGATCTTGTTGGGCTTATAGGCGTTACATTAATTTCAGGAGCAGATCGCAACCCAACAAAATGTGTACAATTTTTATTACAATGCGATACAGTTTACAGTTATCAAAAGCCGGCGTAATAACTTTACGACTTGCATAATGATACCTAAAATATGTAATTTCTGCTAATACCACACTTACAATATAACCACATTCAATAAAATTATTGTAAATCATAGCTAATTTCTCGACAAAAGTTCGTCAATTTCCTTGAAAGAAAATATTCCATTACTTCCTTTTGGGCACTATGAGCATTATAGAAGTCAAACTCCTGAAACCCAAATCACCAATACATAATAAACTTCATCTTATATTTCTAACCTATTAAGTTGACTCAATATACGCTACCAAAAGCCAGCAATACGGTAGTAGAATGTTTTACAATCGATGGAGCAATACGTCATATCCGCTTCCCGCTGGCCCAGCTCCAGGGATCTGGCTATTTCTGATATCGACTTAATATATAGCCGGGGATTAGCCATTTCCGATTCAATGTTTTCCCTACGTGACGCAAGAGGAACAATAGTTCGTGTAAGATGGCTTACAAGACCACGTCATGAGGTGATTTTGCATTATAGGTAGTTTTGGCCAATTTATATTGATGCTTTGAGCGAAACAAACGACGTGTCATGTAGCAATTATGAAAATAAATATGGTTGTATTGGCTATTTGAGAACGTAAAACGAAAGTGAGAAGGTAGCTCTGTGGTAATGAAATTCACAGTAAGAATCGACACCCGGAGTATTAAAATAAAATATATTTAACTTAGGTATATTTAGAAAAGTTTAAGGTTCCTGTCTGATCTTTATTGAAGAAGAAATGAAGAGAACTACAATGCAACATAATTTGTCTTAACCTCATTTATTTGGAAAGATAAATTTGTGTGCCTTATCTAACAGAGTAGTAAATAATATTAAATAGAGTAGATCATTTCAAAATCTTCAAAGAAGCTATAAAATTATTATTGTAACAAGCTTAAACTTCGCGGCATATTAAATAGCTTACGGTGTCAAATCTATCTATTGGTGTCAAAGCATTTATTTTTCCTTCCTCCTTTCTATAAACATATTCTGGGATAACCAAGTGGGTTTTACCAAGACCCACGAAAGCTATACACGCGTATCAATCAGAATGTAAACCCTAGTACTGACGATCGAAGTCTCTAAAAATAAAATAGCCAAGGGAAACAATATAAACATTGCTTGGCACGGGCCTTATTAGGGCAACGGACTCGCACTGAATGGAGTGACGTCACCAACCCTTTGACGACTTATATCCCTTTTATTTATACGACGATAGAACGAGATAGATAATAATGATGGTGAATCAGTGATGCATTTGACGGTCAGCCAAAAGGGAGTTGACGTAAATTGTTGTGGTATTGGTGGTATGCTGGTACCTGTCACGTTGTTTTGATTATAAATAAAGATTTGATCTTAGTATTGAGAAAGTTTGTTTTGACTTGATGGATTAAAATAATAGAGTCCGCTAATAAACTTGTTAACAGTACGATTGAGGAAGGTTATGTAGGTTAGCCTATTTACTAATCAAAACAGATGTATCAAAGTTCGCTTATAATTTTGTTTGTCAATTAATTGAATATTTTTGATTTGTTTAAAATTTATATCAAAACGTGTAAAAAATTCGCCACTTACTAGCTACTTGCAAAAATAACTTTTTATTCAATATTGCGTCAATAATTTTTGTTACCTACCGTTTTTGCAAATAAGGGTTTTTTGTTCTTCGCTTGTCTCGTTGTTTTGCGCTTGTGGCGAAGTTTTTTAGCTTTTAATTTAATAGATAGCTTATTTAATTGGATAAGTAGCTACTTAGGGCGTTTTTGTACATAGGAATATCAAGTGTTTGGAAGAAAAAGAACCAATATGAAGAAAGACCCTGACTGAAATGGTGTGCAACTGAAATAGTATATCGTCGCAGACAGCAATAATTATGCTTTTGACATATTTTTTCCAATAAAATGTATCATATTGCGACAGAGGACAAGATATGAAGTAGTTAGAGTGTGTAGTAAGCCCATATTTGCAATAAACTCTCCTGTGGCATAGAACCAACTATTACCATACTATCCATACTAATATTATAAATGCGAAAGTAACTCTGTCTGTCTGTCTGTTACTCAATCACGCCTTAACTACCAACCAATGATTGAATTGATGATGAATTGAACCAATTTGCATGAAATTTGGTATAGAGATATTTTGATACCCGAGAAAGGACATAGGCTACTTTTTACCCCGGGAAATAGGATAGGTTTTATCCCGGAAATCTCACGGGAATGGGAACTATGCGGGTTTTTTTTGACTGCGCGGGCGAAGCTGCGGGCGGAAAGCTAGTTACCTATATATTCTGTGGTAGAACGTCATGTAGAAGCAAAAATAAAGGACGTATTTCGTGAAAAATTGATTCACTCATATAGTGTAAGCTGTTGCAAATAAATTAGTTAAACCATTTAAAACAATATTCTCGGTAATGAGTAACGAAAACAGTTAAAAGTTTGTTTTCCTGTAAATTGATACTCCAATAATATTGTTGCAATGGTTTATGTTTAATCTCTTTGGGTAATTCCGCAAATTTTACTACTGTAAACAATGTGTAATTTAAATGTGTTAAAATATGCGTCATTACCGCAAAAGTCAATGCTTGTATTGCATTCGTCATTGTTGTTTTTCTCTCCAAATATAGATATGTATAATAATGACCTATGTACAATATGGGGGTCTTCAAGCGAAGAGTGAACGGGTACCTTCTAGGGAAGAGCGCTCCATCATAGGCATCATCACATCTCAGTATACCATCAGGCGAGATCGTGGTCAAGCGCTTCCCTATCATACAATAAAAAAAAGACGGGTTGCACTCCGGGAGTGTCGGCAGAAGTGAAAACTTGATTATTAACGTTGAACATGTTTGATATTTTGGAATGGTATCCGTCTTACGCTTTTTCGATCAGGTCACGTGTCCTGACGCGAGTTTAAGATTTTATACCCATTACAGAAAAAGTGCTCAATGCCGCTAAAGAAGTTTTCACTTCAAAAAAAAGACTGATGATAGGCGGTGGCTTATGTCAAATGCATTAAGACTTAAATACGTACTAATTGCTATAGTATAATAAAGTACGATGCTCAGATGTGAAATAAATAGTTTTACACAATAAACTCCTTTAGTGCTGAATCTAATTCAATTGCAGATATATTTTAACAAACTTTTATCTTTGCATCAAGTCACACGCGGGCGAAGCCGCAGGCGGAAAGCTAGTAATGAGCATAAGGAAGGATATAAGTATTGACTGCAGTGCTCATTTCTTCGCGTTATTTGCGGTAAATAACTTATTTCGTACTTCAAGTGGGTAATTGTCAATAAATTTAGCCGGATCGTTCGGATTCAGTGCAGAATCCCAATTGTATTTGCGGTTGCGTGGTCACGTACTCGCAAACACTTGAGCGTCTGTAGATCGTACGTTTTAGGGTTCCGTAGGCGTAGAGGGTTTTGATTGAAAATTATTGCTTATTTTTTGCAGTATGAAGTTCGAATTTTCAACCTTCTTTTCAACATATTTATGTATGAAAGTTACTAATTTAAAATATTAGTTGCATGGTGCGTTGGCTTGTTTAAAAGTTTATTTAATGCACTAAATTTACAGAGAAAAATAACTACGCTAATCTACACTAATATTATAAAGACTTAAGATTTTAATTTTTGTATGCAACGAATAAGCTTTTTTACCTTGAATATATTAGGCAAACCAACACCAAGCAGCATGTATGAATTATCTAATTTCACCGAATTAATATGGAACCCACACTAACTTATAACCCGGCTTACTTACCCTTCAAAGTGACCGCTATCACGTACGGCGGGTAAACGCTCCCCGGGACTACGTGACTGTCACGCGTCACGTATCCCAGATGATAATGTACTTCATTATGTGGGGCATTGCAAATTGGTTTCAATGTGTGGCCAAATATCAAAGGTTGGACGACTGGTGATGTTACTCAGTTGGTAAAGGAAAAGATCGTGGTACTGGTATGGCCAAGAGTCAAAGGCGATATATGATCACGTACTTGGCCAGCATGGTGGACTATGGCCGAAAGATGTTGATAATAAATGGAAATTATAAATAGGTGGTAGATTAACTCGATTAAATGATTGGGTATAAGGTTAGGCTCTGTGATTTATGAGAAAATGTTTTATGTTATTCTCATATTAATACTTTAAAGGAAATAATCATCATCGTCATTCTCTAAACAGATATATATAATTAATTGATAAAAATATGAAAATAAAAATGTACATTGTACGATATACATTATACACACATGAAATATATTCTTGATTATTTTTCCGACCCAAATATCGACCAATAGAATTGCACCATTCGACGTCACGTGGTACAACCTACATGGTATTATACTGATAATTTTTTGAAAATTTTCCCTGGTCGTTGACGTCAAACTGACAGGTTGAATTCAATTGTGAAATTATTGGCCGACATTTGGGACGGAAAAATAATCCCCCGAATACCACACGAGCTTCAAAATTATCTGGCATTTCCCTCAAGGTTTCCTGCAAACAAATAAAGTCGTCAAGTTTTTCAGGAAAAATCACTCGCGCTTCGCGCTCGTGATTTTTTAACCTTGACTAAAAACTTGACTCCTTCATTTGTTTGCAACGAACCTATCGGAAAATACCCGATAATTTTGAAGCTCTTGTGGTATTATAAGTGAATATTTCGCTCAACAACGCTTCTTACACTTAGCAAAGCTTTTGCCATAGAAACTAGATAAATAATAAACATATTTAACACAAGCGAAAGCTTAGTATGGGATCAGATCGTGCCGTGTGTGAAAATTGTCCCGAAATATTTATTTATTTATTTATTTTATTTAATTTATGTTTTGTATGTACAAATCATTATTTCAGCATTTGCATAGAAAAATACAATGTTGCCCACGCAATATTTTTGCCAATTAAATGGGAACCCACGCTCATGGATCAATATAACGTACAGTTAATAATTAAGAAAATCAATTATCAATATTACCTATAAGTTTTATTAAAGTTACCTTACACCTATTTTTTCTCCACTTAAGAAAAAAAACAGGTCGCACATTCGATTATTTCAACAACCTGTATTCAATTTTCAATCAATACAAAATGTTATTTTATAGCGCCTTTTTTAACAAGTAATGAAATATTATACTTAGGTCAAACGATACTTGATAAGTATAATTAATTTTATAGACGCGATATTTCAATATCAATATAAAAACCTTTATTTATTAAAGCTTTTTTTCTAGTCGTTACATCGAGATATTTAACTCGACCAGTCATACAGTTAATTATTTAGATATATTTTTATATCTAAATAATCAACTGTTAGTAGTAGTACTGTAGTTATTTATAGATATATATTATTAGCGCTTTTTGTTATAATTAGTTATTCTGAATTAGTCATGTACATTTTTTATATACGTAATGACATTTTGCATATATCGAGTAAAAACTAACTATTAACTACATAAAACTATCAACAAATCATCGACACATACCTACATCCCTACATACACACTAAGCTTAAGACTACCCGTCCATATAAAGAGCTATTCAATAAACTTAAGCAAAGCCAGCGCATAATGCATCACATGTCACAGTGCAGCAATCAACATGCGTACAGAATGCTAATGTTGGCGAGAACGATGCTAATCTTCGGCGGCTGATGAATAACAATGTGTTGGTGATGTGGTCACAGGCCTTACGATGTGAGGAGCGGGTGATGGTTGAAATAATTAATATAGATAAAAAAGAGCGTGTGTGCCGAGCACACGTTAGAAGTGAAACTTCTTTGG
Source organism: Colias eurytheme (assembly GCA_907164685.1). Classification (NCBI taxonomy): domain Eukaryota; kingdom Metazoa; phylum Arthropoda; class Insecta; order Lepidoptera; family Pieridae; genus Colias; species Colias eurytheme. The sequence goes on along the minus strand of CAJQZN010030360.1, from coordinate 7,998 downwards.
CAAGATTCAAAGATACTAAAATCGTCGCCTTACTCCGTAACGTGACGGTATTGCCATGACGCGACTTTGAAATTTTACTCTCAACGCGGCTTGGTTGAAGAAAACGCGTGTGCCGCCGTCACCATAAACTGAGTATTGCTTCTACGCAGTGATCTACGTGTGGATCCGTCTTTTGATTATCATAAATAGCTAATATTATCTGTAAAAGTGGATTAAAGACGGAAGAAAGAAAGATAACCTATGGTGTTTATATAGATGTTTGGATTATAGACGTCACTCAAAAAGCGAAGGAAAATAACCGCCATATTCAATGTTTACAATAAATCATTTGTATCAGTTGTGTACAATCGAATAATAAATAGAGCTCAACATTACATCTAAATCCAATTGTAAATACGATTGCATCATGTCTAATTACCCGTGTTGATATAAACCGCCAAAATTCTGATCGCTCCCTAATTTCTAAACTTGGCGATGGTGCCAAGAACGAGCGTGGTTTTACGTTTATAAATGCAAAAGTTTGTGAGGATGGATGGATGGATGTTTGTTACTCTTTCACGCAAATACTACTGAACCGATTACAATGAAATTTGGTAGGTAGCTGAAGACCCAGATATAGGCTACTTTTTATCCCGGAAATCCCATAGGAAGTATGCGGGTTTTTCTTTTAAAACGCGGGCGGAAATCTAGTGTTCATTTAAACGCCAAAGCTTTTCAACTAATCGCTCCCTAAACTTGGCGCTGGTGCCAAGAAACCTCCCGCGTGGTTTTACTATTATGGGAGAGAATGCAATGAACTTCATTTGTGTACACAATATGCATTAGGAAAGGGAGAGTTAGAGGTTCGTTGTTTTAAGGTTGTGAGGTTCTGCGGTTGAATTATGGATATGACGAATGATAATGCGGATGAAGGATTGTTTTTGTAACCTAATGTTTGTTTAATTGTTTATTGAAGAACCTTAGTATTAAAGCCAATGAACAATAAAGTTGATAATACAGAGAAAAGGTAAATTTGCATGAAAAGTATCTCACTAAAATCGAATAAAAGAGAGAAAGAAACACAGAATGTTGATGCAGATCATGCTCTAAAACTAACATATCTAATTCTATTCGAAGTCGAATTGATATAAGTGCTTGGATTAAATTCGGGCACTTAACTATGGTACAGAAATTCCAATTCCTCCCAAAATTTTAATTAAACTGATGCCCCAACATAAACTCAATCTAAAGACTAACCCACAAGGATGTTTGTATTCAGGAGTATTTACAGAAGACTGGAATAGGATTCCGAGACTAAACCTAAGCAATGTATTCAAATCGAATGCCACTATTTGAAATTCAAAGGGCGCTATGTAAGGGCAACTTCCGATTGGCTCCACGATCTCGCTCCACTTCCGGTGGGATAATCGAGTTGTCTCTAGTCTATGCACGCATCGCAGTCTAGATTGTCTATTGATTTCCTATTAACTACGAATTCAGTATGGTTTATTTAAATTTCTGGTTTGTTAAGCTATAGCTATAGCTATAGAATATGAAATTAGGTATATTGGGAGCATAAACTTCACAGTTTGAAAATAATCTTACAATTTAATAATTAATTAGTACCTAATTTCGAAGAATAATTCGCTATCAACAAAAGTTTGTTTACAAATTACCAACTTAAAATGAATATATTTGATACTAATTAAAGCAATAAAATATCGATCGAATGTTATTACTTTTTATCAAAATGTATCCTCAAATATGTAAGTAAAATAACCACAGTACCATAGAAGATTAATCTCGTATCAAAGGAAGGTAACTAACCAATATTTAGTATGTCCACAGACATGTATATATAAGTAGACAACGCAAGTACCGCGATCTGTATGAAAACCAAGCGTGTCATATTTTTTGTACTGACCTTGACGCGTTATGACGTCACGAGCGCTTTTTAGTGATGTTAATTTCATTTTACGCTAAATCGATTAGGCCGCCACTCGCGCGGCGATTCTAGTATCGTCCTATCCCATCGAAGTAAATCGAAAGAAATCAGATCAAACTAGATCTATGTCTAAGAGGTAGTCAAATAAATGAATCGTAATCGATTACTAAATCGATTCAAGACAGAAAAATGATAATTACCATAGACAGAGGGATGATAAAATAAAGTTATAAACCTTTTAATATTCTAACAAGTAAACTAATGTGTTTTAGCTTTTTCTTACATATGCAGCCCATTGAGTTACCATGTACTACGTACTAGAGAGGCCATCGAAAGAAAGTAATGAAACTGTCAATCAATCAATCTTTATGTCCCGTTGCATCGATCCATTTTCCTTTTATGTTCGGGTTACTTGGAAAACTGAAAAAACAAACATAGTCTAAGCAATAAGGAGTTTTCTTAAAAAACTCCCAAGATGACACTTTAACTAATGGCGTCCATGTCATAATATTTATTTTTAGTACCTTTGTATTAAAATACTTAAAAGTTCTAGGTCAAGTCGTATTAAATGACAAAAAAAATCTATGCCTTTTTTTCTGAAAAATTGCTCCTTCAAATTAAAAAAATTAAAATCGATTAGAATCGAGAACTGTTGCATCAAATGAACATCACTAACCACAAAATTGGACAGAAAAATGAGAACAGAAAAATGAGAAGACGCTATTCATTGCTTGTTATCATACGACGCGATCTTTACCGTGCCAAGTAAAAGCCGCAATGTATTCCGAATCATTTCGTATGATTTGGTATCCGTGTTTGTCACGATCGTTTTCCACAGATATTCTTTATTTGATTTTAAAATAAATAGTGCATATTCTGATTAGAAAATTACTTACCGGTGGAAGGAAACATCTCTGCTAACTCGGCCACTCACAGCTGTGGAGTTTCTACAGTTTATAACGGCGTAATTCGGCATTTTACTTTATTCAGCTTCACGTCTTTCCTTGGCGAACTGCAAGCGCGGACTGAGTGTAGGCCAGCGTCAAGTAAGTTTCATAATCGTAGTTTGGACACGGGAAGTACATACACTCGCTTAGTCTATCTTGATATATGTCCGTGAGTATGTCCATAGTCTCCCGGGTATGCAGCCGATAGGCGTAAAATACAAAGAGCCTATTCCACTAGTTACTGGTCCTTTGTGTTTCAGAGCCAATCAGCTTTTGAGTTGTTCGTAAGATCCTTGTGTTTGTATAAGCATATGATATAGGGTTTAAAAAGAAGATATTATAAAACTGAAAGAATTGCTTGTTTGTTTGAACGCGCTAATCGCAGGAACCACTGCCCTGATTGGAAAAATTATTTCACTGCTAGATAGTCCATTTATCGAGGAAGACTAGTATATATGTACTATTTTATAAGAATATCACGTTAAATGTATGTTATAAGTTATAAGTAATAACTTATTAGGTTTAAGTATCTATACATATAATAAAATCGTAGGAAAGTCAAAACTGTACATTGAATATTTTTTTAAAAGAATACATATTCCATGATCTATAATCGATATAGAAGCCAAAAATATAGTTTTTAGAATTTTTGTCTGTTTGTCTGTTTGTCTGTTTGTCTGTTTGTCTGTATGTTTGTCCGAGCTAATCTCGAAAAGTACTGCATAGATTGACTTCAAATTTTGCATGAATATTACTAACAGGTCGAGTGAGGTTTTTTTAAACATATTATCATGCTATCACCTCCGGGGGAGGAGCTGTGAACCTTTACTTTTCTTACGTATTCCGTGTACTACGACAGCGTACAATCTAAAGACTCATGTTTAAATGTTGTTTTTGAGTAAGCCATGCTATTATCTAGCTTTACACTATAAAAACTACGTCATTTACGTAATTTGGGCAGAGAAACTGTTTAATGAATCTTAGTACTATAAAGACAAATTTGATTCAGCGCCATCTATGAGATTTCGTAAAAATCAAATCAATTTACATGTTAACACTACTGAACACAATGTTAAAAATTAATAATTTAAATATAATTATGTTAGTTATTTATTTAACTCTTTAACCCATAATAAATCTTCCCTTCCCTATAAGGTGCGCTTATAATTCGTGTGAATATACTACATTTTTAAAAGTGAGGGTAGATGTATATTATTTTAAGTCAAACTAGACACCATTACAGTTAATCTAATATTGATTGTGTTCATTGGTTACATTTTTAAAAATCTTCGTGTTTTAATAATTCGATCACGAGGCGGGACTCTAATACAAAAAGGTTAGTTCGTTGATAATTATTATTCCTTCATCATTTACATGTTGTTAGTAAAAAATAATATACTTTGACTGTTAATACTTTTGTTCAGTATTTATCTATATGATTATTGCTTGGTAATTAATATATTTTCATGTCGTATACCTAATTATAAACATAAGTGTGATGTGAAACTAGCTGGATTTATTTTTACACCTCACAGTCTTATATTTTGTGTTAATGTTAAAATAGTATTAATAATAGTGTAAATCATAATATTTTTTCAAAGTTAGAAATATTTCCTTTTTTCTGATGGTGTTGCCATCGAATTAAACCGCGCTGTCGTTTCGTTCACAAAAAGTCATGTTATTAGGACCGAATATGTAGCCGCCTCAACTTACGGAAACGAGAGTAATCTGCGTTGTCTGTTAGTTATTGTATGGTCGAATTTAACGTTACATGGAAATTGGAATCTAAATATATGTATACCTACTTATATTAAATCTGTAGAGGTCAATTCTGCACATGAAATATATTTCCTAAATAACTATTATTTTTCATATTCGTGAGCAGAGCAGCAACTCCATTTTTAAGCTTTCGTCGCGTGTGCGTTCTTAATGCGTGTATCTTAATGGTTAAAGCTACACAGAAATCAAGTATGAAAGAAATGTTCTCCATATTATATAAAAAATATCTCCCGACATCATAAATGTCTATCTTTTATGGTTGAGCTTAGGAGTTCAAAGCTTTCCGATTATATTTGTCTACTAGCTGTCCCCGCGACTTCTTTCGCGTGGAATAGTGACTATGGGACCTATGACCATGGGCTCAGGGTGGGGCAACAATAAAAAATCATTTTTATTTTCATGCTCCCACTCCCGCGCCCACTCGCACTCCCACGCCATATGCCACGTTCAGTCCCAATCCCACGCCCACGCCCACTCTCCTTCACAATTAGTACCTACCAGATCAAAGCCAGGGTAAGCGCCCCACCCAGCCCCACCGTGGCTACGCCCATGCTGAATTACTACTTAAGATACAATTATTGAGTAAATACGTACTAAAGTCCGGTCGCGAAGCAGAAAGAATTTCGTACAATGACCTCTTTACCTACTGACAGTGGTCACAAACATTTTTGAATGAAGTGCAGTTTACATGAAATATTTGGAGGAGAAAATGTTTTTTACTAATTTATTAAATAAATGTCCTCTATTCATTTACAATACTTATTAGTTAGTTACATTTTAACTTTTTCAATAACAACGATATATTATATAAAAAAAAGTGTGCGTGTACACACATAAGAAGTGAAACTTCTTTATGACCTTATTTTTCAAAAAATAATTTACTATGTAGGTACAATATTACAGAAATACGTTATTCTAATTTCGACTTAGGCGGATTTTGATTGGACATAAAGAGTTTGAGGTTTATTCTTATAAATTTTGAATTCACAAAATCATAATTGAACACCTGACACCAATCAAGCAAACACAAACCTTACGCTCTCAGGTTAAAGGTTTACAATCCCTAAGGACGGCGGTCATTGCACCTGTGCGAGCAAGACACATTATTTTTACAAGGGAGTGACAGTGACAGGTTAATGTACGAAATTCTTCCTGCTCCGCGACCGGACTTTACCATAAATAATTAAAAGAATTGTTATTAAAATTTCTTACTAAACTGAGCTAAAAAACTTACGTACCAAATTATTAAAGAAAATCAAGAAATGAAATGCCTAACCTATACCAAATAGTTACTACATAATGTAATAAAAAATTATGATTAGTATATAATATCGAAAATCAAAAAAGAAATGCCTAACTAATTCTACGTACGTGTACGTCTACGTAAAATTTCTTTTAAATTATGTCATATTATTTTTTAGGAACCAGGGGGGGGAGAGGAGCAAATTCTATTTCCTTCCTTTCTTAAACGGATGTTTTTAATAATCTATGGTGTAGCCACTGATCAGCTTAATCGATACTCAGTTTTTATCAAATCCAGCAACAAATCCAAATTAGATCTTTCCTGTCTCACGCACGTAACTAAAGGCTGAGAAGAGAGAGAGAGCACGTAACTAAACCGTTTAGACGAAGAAAAGTGTATAGAAAAAGGAATAAATAATTTCATAAACTTCCCGACGATCTTTAAAAATAAATTATAACTTTCATTTTTTTCATTCCCACTTTTACCCCTATGTAGGTATAATAAGTCGATGAACCAATTTTGATACACTTTATCTAAGAACCAGCGTCGGAAAATATTCTGCCTAACAAAAAAAACCGCATCTAATTCGGTTTACCTGTTAGCCAGCTACGGTGCCATAGACAGACACACACACACACACAGAAATACATAGCAGTCAAACACATAACACCAGTCTTTTTGCGTCGGGGGTTAAAAATATAATACGACATAATTTAAAGGACATTTTATGTGGAAAATTTACCTATACACCAGGGTACATAATTTTTGAAACAAAAAAAAATCGCAGTAGGATGAAACCCATTAGAAAAGGATATGATAAAAATGTAAGGAAAAATAAATTACGGTCAATTGGAGTTCGGGAAGTGGGAGGGGGGGGAGCTTTTATTTATTTATTTATTTTATTTTATTTTTAAGAGAAAAAAAATGGTTTCTCTCGATTTCTCGATAATAATAACACCTGCTAATTTTTTTCTACATATTTTAATTGTACAGACATCACTTTTCCGCAATTTTATTATATGTATTGCTTCACAAGCATTGACAGACGACAAGCGCTTGTCGCCATCCGTCGCGATTTGAACTGAGCGTTCCCACGGCATGTGTGCGTATGGCAAGCACTGGCGAGCGACAAGCGCGCCGATTCCCATGGCATGTGGTGTGGTGTGGCGCGGTCGGATTTGTGAAGCAAACATGTCGTGGGAATCAGGCTTTAACTTAATTTTTATTCACCCGCATCAGTGCCACCTAAAAAATCTTTATATCGAAATTCGAGCAAAGTTAAGAAAATGAGAAATAAGAGTTCTCAAGGATCGTTAGAGATAAGAGGCTTACTATTGACCGAAAACAACATGTGTTATGCCGAACCTGAAACCGCTTCACAACGAGAATTGCGGCTCACAGCTGACCGCGAACGGCATGTACTATCCTGTGAGACCGAAACCTTCACTGAGAGGGTATAACGTCTCACAGCTGATCGCAAATGGCATATTGTACTATCCCGTGAGACCGAAACCCTCACTGAGAGGGAATTACGTCTCACAGCTGACCACGATCGTCATATTTTGTCTCGAGAATCTGAAACTTTTACTCAATATGAAGATCGTTTGACAAATAATAGGGTGCACCATAATATTATTCGATCTCTCGAAGATGAACATGAGCATAAGCAATGACTAGAGTAGGGACGCGAATATTACCATTATTTGAGACAAGAACGATTAATAAGTTTGTTTAATGAAAGATTAAGAATTGAAACTATTGGTCTCTTGAAACGGACGAATAGCGAGAGGCCCGTCTTACTGCAGACAGATTTCGACATAGTCTTAATGACTTAGAGGTAAACATAGAAGATCAATCTACAAATTCGGTGGTGTGGTCCGACAAATATAAAAGTGGGTTTGCTTATAACCTCACAATTGATTACCTACAGATCATCTTCTGTATAGGCGATATTAACGTAGTATGTTCTTTTTGTAATGCTTTAAAGTGGAGTAAGGAGTCGGCTTTCGTTTGAAGATACGCCGGAACCTTTGAAATCACTACTTTTAAGTTTTAGAGGAACATGTGCAATCTAAACAGTTCTTAGACAATATTAGCTCTTATAG
>CAJQZN010030358.1:0-15436 GCA_907164685.1 Colias eurytheme | reverse complement strand
TGTTGATTTTTATGAATGTAAAAGCTACTGGTATCAAATTGTTGAATATTTTTATAATCTACACCTAAATAATACCTGTACAAGAATGAGTACATGTTATATTATTGTCGAGAGTGAATTTTGAAATAAAGAAATTTGTATATAATTAAGTTATATAATATAATTAAATTATTTATATTAGCCTATTATTAAATTTTCCAAATTGTAACATTATTTTAATGTTAGCTTAAACATAAATAACTGTTTTAATTTACAATTATTCCATGAAAACCAATAAAAACATGCAATATTTTGTACCTACTTTTAATAAAACGAAACAGCGTAATTAATGATGTACTTTGACAGACACTCTAAATTAAACCAATATATAATCGAATATAACAGTCACACTCCTGTCTAGAGAGTTATTAATTTGCGACATTTTTAAACCCTTTGTCGTGTAATTTTGCCTTCGTAGTTGGTCGGGGAAATTTAATTAATTGCTCATTAATAAGGCTGGCTTGTACAGGGTTTTACAAAGTAAACTTTTTGAGATTTTTTCCTCCGCGTCGGTCCTTGGTACGGTGCTTTTAATGAATTGAATTAGCTGAGAGTTTTTTGTAGGATAAAATGTATATAAAATATCTTACTATCTTAATATATGTATATAAATCTCGTGTCACAATGTTTGTCCTCAATGGACTCCTAAACCACAGAACTGATTATAATAAAATTCGCACACCATGTGCAGTTCGATCCAACTTGAGAGATAGGATAGGTTTTATCCCGGAAATCCCACGGGAAAGGGAACTATGCGGGGTTTTCTCTGAAAACGCGGGCGAAGCCGCGGGCGGAAAGCTAGTAATATTATAAAAATGAGAAAGATTGTGTGTATGGATGTTTGTTACTCTTTCACGCAAATTCGACTGAACCGATTACAATGAAATTTAGCACACAATAAATATAGAGGGTAACTTGGATTAACACATATGATAGGTTTTTTCGGAAATCTGACAGGAATAGGAACTATGCGGGTTTTTTTCTTTCAAACGCAGTAGTGGTAAGTAAAACAAATATTTGTCTTGTATGGATAAAGGAAAAAACCTTAGGAAAAAACGATGAACTGATTTCAATTATTATTATATGTAAAATCTTCACAATGGGCACCAATTGTTTTTACAGCATCGCGTGTTACTGAAAGACAACTACATAGGTATATAATACTAAAACAAGGAAAGAAAGAGAGTCTTGCCTTTGTTAGGATTTTTAATAATCTACAATAACGTAAATAATAAGATGTATCTAGAAAAAAAGTTCATTCAATCCATACTAATATTATAAATGCGAAAGTAACTCTGTCTGTCTGTCTGTTACTCAATCACGCCTAAACTACTGAACCAATTTTCATGAAATTTGGTATGGAGATATTTAAATACCCGAGAAAGGACATAGGCTACTTTTTATCCCGGTAAAATGACGCAATCCCAGAAATCCCGCGGGAACGGGAACTATGCGGGTTTTTCTTTGACTGCGCGGGCGAAGCCGCGGGCGGAAACCTACCTATAAATAAGTAGTTAACGAAAAGTTTCCTGAAAAATCGATTAATTTTTTTTATTGAAAATGCTTGCGACCAATTTTTGACTGGCAACCTAGTGAAAAATAAACAAGTTGCAATTCAGTTGGTACCTTTTGAATAAAACAACATTTAATTTCAGAAATTATTTATTTAATAATTAATGTTACAATAGCAGTTAACAACAAAACAGTTCATTTATTATTCTTCAAGTGTTCTGGGACGAAATATCGACACGACGAGGGGTCAGTTAGACCAACACTTTTATGTTCCCATGTATAGGAATGTCCTATTTCCTGAAACATACATACATAATCAAGTACTATGAATACACAAAATAAAAGGACACGATTAAATGAAATAGCACATCACTACATAGTATGAAACAAAGTCGCTCTCTCTGTCCTTGTATGTATGCTTAAATCCTTAAAACTACGCAACGGATTTTGATGCGGTATTTTTAATAGATAGTGTGATGCAAGAGGTTAAGTATACAATTTATTAGATTTTAGACGGCGGGCGAAGCGAGCGAAGACGTGGACGGAAAGCTAGGAGCGTCATAAAGAAAAATAGTGATATCTATGCACAATATTCGATCTGAACCGTTCTGTAAAACGATTTTTCAGTGTCGGAGTAAAATTTGTTTGCACGATAAATATACCGCCGCTCGTCTTCAACCAAAGAAAAATACACATATATATCTAAATTATTTATATCAAAGGAACGTAATATAGATACTGTTAGTACTCGTCTGAATTGTCTCCTGTAGTTACATTCAAAACAAAACTAACCTTTTCTCCCATCAATATTCTAATTTAAATATGTAAATATTCAATTGAAACGTATGAAAGCCCGGAGCGAAACAGCAGAGGAAATAAAACGGCGCCGAGTGACCGTTTCGTGCCAAATAGCCTGTGAAAAAGAAGTATAGATTTAGGGTTCTGTTATAATTTTTGGTATTTTTAATTTAGATTAGAAGTTTGAAAAGGATAGTTAATAGAGTGAGAAAGACGAGTCTGTAACGATGATGACTTTAGAACCAAATTACAAAAGCATGTTAGGTGTTAAAAATGTTAATTTTTCATTTAAAATTGGTGTAGCCAAACAATATTTAGTAGAAGTTTTTTCAAGTGAAAACATTTTAGTTAGTTAAAGTTATGAAATTGTAATTTATCTGTGATTCTTCAATAAAATAAGGTAAAGACCAGGTCAATTTTAATAATAATATAACTAGCTGGAAGTCCATGTAAAGCTTACATTCATACTCTACGTACAACTCCTGAGGAAGAAAAAATAAAATCACATACATTATCCAAATAATCCTAAAAATCAGACCTATTTAACTCGCTTACAATTCCGCACATCAACTTACACACATCTCAAAGTCCAGTCATCAACTTTCACTCATAAAAAGGCCACTATCCATCAAAAAAAGACGTGTGACACTCGGGGACTGCCGCGGTAAAGCTATTGCATGCTATGCCTTCAAGCCACCCCTCCGTGCCCGTCGGAGTGGGGAGCGTGAGGTTTTTCGTTACGCAATTTCTGGATTCGGTCCCCGCGCTCAAGGCCCGCGATAGAAGCTATGCAATAGCTTAAAAATCCTCCACACAACACCATACAGAACCCAGCATTACGCTCGTCCACTGCGCAAATACATCCACCTTCATTTGCATGGAAATGCGGCGAAAGCTTACATCACTGTTTGCATTTACTTATTTAGGTATACCTCTTCGGTATCTTAAATCCGGTCGATAAAGCTCTTACTTCGCTAGTGCACTTATTTCGGATTATGAGTTTTAAGGGATTCCTCTTTTGTGAGTCTGTTTGATGTTTTTATTCCAAGTGGACAAGTAAAGCAGGATTTTTTAGTTCTTTGAAAGCAGTATTTAAATTTTGATACCTTTTGTATCACTATGTAAATCTGTATGTGTTCAATTTGCCTTATCTTTGGCATTTAACACTAAATATAGTAAATACCACGAACCACGTGCTAGTTATCATCACTACATAGTATAAAACAAAGTCGCTTTCCCTGTCCCTATGTCCCTATGTCCCTTTGTACGCTTAAATCTTTGAAACTACGCAACGGATTTTGATGCGGTTTTTTTTAATAGATAGAGTGATTCAAGAGGAAGGTTTATATGTATAATAATATCCATTAAATAGTGGAGAAGTACTGTTATTTTTGAGGTTTCTAAAGTGATGTCGTAAAAAATTACATTTTTTCCGCTTACATTGCAAACGCAGGCTGAACCCTACGAGTTTTATCAAAATAATGTACTAAGTATTATACACATTGAAAAGGTCTACAGAAAAGTCCGCGATGGTATATGTCTATCTCTTATGGATAACCCACAATAACTTTTTTTAGTCATTTACTTTTTACGACAAATAATGGCTAATTTTCGAAGCGATTTTAACCAATACAGCATTAATCCTTAACCAATTAAATACCTTGAATACATTGTTCATTTAATATAGATCTATATGGCCCTTTACACCGTATGATTTAAGTGAATATTTTCGAAGATATTACAGATTTAAAAATTGCGGGACGTACCGTTTGCGGCGGTACCGGCCAGCCGCCCGGCTATCTATCGTAGCGGGGCCGCTATGTTTTTATATACAACGTTCACAGTTTTTCTGTAGTGTATTTAGTATCAGCATTGCACCCGTGCGAAGCCGGGGCGGGTCGCTAGTAATAATATAAAACAAACTAAACACTTTTTAATAAGTCAGCAGAGAGCCTTTACTTAGCGTAGGATAAAATGTCTGACATCAAAAATCCCATTCATAAAATTTAAAGAACCGTATAATCCTTATACTGTTTGACTAAAACAAGATTTATTCTTTCATGTTCATTACATTTAATTTTGCTCATCCAAAACCGCCCTACGCTACGACCGCTTAACCTTGGTTATCGTTAATGGAATCGATGCATGTATGTACATAATGTTATATAATTTGCACGCACGCGGTCTGCTGACTTATAGGCTTATAGCATCTGAGCAAATAGGCTTACAACGATATTAATTAAACAGTTTCCCAACACTTTGTATGGGAAATGAATTTTATTGACGCATAAATAAATTGTGTGTTCCATTTTAAATGTTTTTCCTATTTATCTTGTAGAGTTAAATTCTTGCTTTAAAAGTCCTTTTGTACAGGATGTACCAAGATGTCTTATAGCGAATTATATCCAGTATGGAAAAATAACAGTGTAATAAGTAACCATTACTTTTCCCGACTGACAATAAGATTACTATGAGACTTCAAGCGTAGAGTGAACAGGTACCTTCTAGGGATGCTGGTTCCATCTTGGTCCTTGGACCACATCTCAGCTTAACATCAGGCGAGATTGTGGTCAAGCGCTTCCCTATTGCTAATAAAAAAGACACTATGGTAACTCCCCAGGCTTAGAGACGTTGTTTTCTAGACACCATTCATATATTAGATGGATAGGACTAGGACACTTTGTTTTACAGTCCTTCATGACAAAATATCCATAAATTGCTTAATTTGATTCTATTAAAATGCTGACCGTTCATTCAAATTGCTGATCCTATATTACCACCATAAATAAAAGCCCAAAATCTATTACTGTAATATGTAACTAATTGTCATAATACCGATGCGTCTGATACGAGCCTATAAATCAATACGGAAAACAATCGGGCCAGACTGAATTAGCATACGCAAATTGTACCATGCACCTGGGTGCAGTAAGGCTGGGTGTAGATGAGCTTTTTTGTTTTTATCGTGATGTATGTGTACGTGGTAAGTTGTACTTGTATGGAAAGATTTTGTGTGTACTCGGCTTTAGTTGTATGGGAGGAATTGTAACAGAAAAAACTTGAGCGATGTCAAGGGACATCCGGATGGAACGAAGTGTTAAGTTAGAGAGAGACAGACAGAGAACCACGCGCACGCCGCACAACTCTAGCAAAAAGTGTCGTGTCAACTTTTCGTAAGAATTTTTTCCGTCTAGCCCCCTTTCACAACGCGCGATAAGGATCTTCGTTCCAATATATCTTGCACTTTTGCTGTTTGTGATTTGTGTGTACTTGGCTTTAGTTGTATGGAAAGAATCTTTGTGTGTACTTATCTTTAATATTATTGTATGGAATTGAAAAAGGTTTAGTAATAATATGATGTTGTATATGTAATATCATTGTTGGAGTGTAATGCAGGTAGTATTATTAGTTTTTAGCTCTATTTATATTAGAATTAAAAGAGTAGGTCTATTTTCAGGAAATATTATTATATTGCATGAATGATAGTTCTCTTCTAAATACTATACCATGTGAGCAAAGCTGAAGTGCGGAACTAGTTATAAAAGTTTCCATGAAACGATTAAGAGTTTATGATTTCATCGAAATTTATTACGGCCTTAGAATTTTGTTATTTTAATTTTGCGTCATAGTTAATAGTGAATTATAATAAACTAGCTTCCGCCCGCGGCTTCGCCCGCGTGGTGTTTTGATAAAAAGAAACCTATGTTCTTTCTCAGGGTCTAAAGCTTGTCTGTGCCAAATTTCATCAAAATCGGTGGAGAGGTTTAAGCGGGAAAGCGTAACAGACAGACAGACAGACAGACAGTTACTTTCGCATTTATAATACTGAAGATTATTTGTGAAAAAAAAATATAGTATTTATAACTAGCTCTACCGTGTGTCCCACCGTTGGTATACTAAGCTCAAAGGAGGTTATAGTTTTGCATACGCTGAGTACGTAAAAAATACTTAAAAAATTCCAGACGCATTTTTTTTCAAATAGATGAATTCTTAAAACTCTATGTGTACACCCCTAATAAGCAACCCGCCTAACTATGCCACCCTCACGTGAGCTATCTTTTAAAATTATGTTTTCATAGACAAAATGATCACATTAGCGAAGCGGTATATGCTGGCTGCGCGAAGTTAGAGAAGAACACATGGATTTTAAGGAACAATTTAGGAAAAATTTTTTAACGTAATTTTGTTGTTTAAGTATTTTTTACGTGATCAGTGTATGTAAAACTACAAATCCCTTCGCGCTTAGTATACCGGTACCGGACACCCTGTATACATCGATACATTTTGAACATTGCATATTTTATTAATTTAGGTTTACATTTTTACTTGGTAAATTCAAATTAATTCCCACAGGAACAAACAAAATGACAATATGAACACATTACAACCCCCATCTTAAATATGATACCCACGTAACAATACCCATTACCATTGCTGCCGAATTTTTATTGTTTTTCATGTAATTGGGGTATAATTTTGTTTATGACGGGTTTCTTACCGGTTTTATTGGATTATGTTGTTATTGGCGTGATTCGGATTGTGTTGGAGAAATAGTGTTGTTGTTTTAGTTTTCATGTTTGAAAAGATGAAATTTAACGATTGACTGACCATGTAGAAACATTAAATTTTGCATCCATTAGAGTGCAGGTGAGCAAATCTCCTTTAGTTTTTAAGCTAAATCTGTGATGACGTTGGCAAATCTACAAATGTATAAAGTACCTAATATAGATATCCTAATAATTATTTATTTTTTATTTTTAAGCTATTGCATAGATTCTATCGCGGGCCTTGAGCGCGGGGACCGAATCCAGAAATTGCGTAACGAAAAAACCTCACGCTCCCCACTCCGACGGGCGCGGAGGTGTGGCTTGAAGGCATAGCATGCAATAAATAGCTTTAGGGTCAGCTCACACCGAGACGCGACGCGGCGCGACGCTGCGCGCACATTTTTCATAGAGCGACTCAGAATATACTTTATTCACTACACGAAAAGATACACATTGCTACGCCGCGAGGCACCTCGAGGCGCAGCGCTGCGTGGTGCAACGTAATCTGAATTCTCACAATGTAATGTGTATCTTTTCGTGTAGTGAATAAAGTATATTCTGAGTCGCTCTATGAAAAAAGTGCGCGCAGCGTCGCGCCGCGTCGCGTCTCGGTGTGAGCTGACCCTTACTGCGGCAGTCCCCGAGTGCCACACGTCTTTTTTTATCCTTTCGCGCAAATTTAGAAGAAGTGTGGCATCATCGTCTCGATGTAAAGCTACAAGCTGAAACTAGAATTTTAATATACCTTTTAAAATAATTACTTAAAATATAACCAAAAACTTTCTCGCCAAACGATTAGCAAATATATTACAAAATTTCAAATAAAAGCCGCCCAAGTTTGGACTTAAGTTTAAGCTAGAATATTCCTTATTAGCATAAAGTTGAAGTTTCGAGATAAACTCTTAAGTTCTGTGGAAATTGATAACTTTTGTGATCGTTACGGTCTAGTGCTTAGTGCAAGGTCAGGGGTTCAAACCCGGGTGAAAAGATTCGATCTTAACTTTAGATCAGATTATTTTTAATATTTACACTTTTTTGGTGTTCAGAGAATCGTGCTGGTTTTGAGAATAAAAAATGTTTCTTTCTTTCTTTCTTTCATTTTTAGTTTTATAATATTAAAAATTAAAATAAATCGCCATGGTGACCCATGAGTTACGTGGGTTCGAATCCCACCTTATGACCTAGCTATATCCTTAGTCTTCTTTCTTTTTCATGAATATATTCCTATCTAGTCTCTTGGGTACGAGAATAAATAAACATGTACTTAATATTATCTGTCATAAGAAATTTTGAATGAAAATATTTGAAAACACATATAAATTTGAAATAAATGTAAATAAAATATTCAAGTCATCTGCACACTATTCATATTTTTGCAAACTGTTTTCAGTTATGAAGTTGAGTTAGATGAAATCATAGTATATTTAGAATTACAGTAGCCGAAGTCACAGGCAACAAGTTGTATCAATAAATACAATAGCACCTTTGTTAAATGAATTAATTGCACTTCGGTATTATTAATGTGCTTTTGTTAACTTTACGCGAATTACTTTTTAATTATACACCGGAAATCCAGTCTGTAACACCACAGACTATATAACGAAAATATTAAGTACTTAGAGCTCATTTTTTGAAGCATCTTTAATGTTCAAAAATTACACCCAACATTTTCATCAGCTAATTTAGCTACAAAATTGCATCAACATTAAATATTAATTCATTTTATCGTAAAATGTTATCTTTACTCCTAATTATTATTACTAGCTTATAAGCAAACTATGTCACTGTCTTTCCTAATATCTCCGGACACAAAAATCTTACTATTAAAT
The DNA here is from genome assembly GCA_907164685.1 of Colias eurytheme. NCBI lineage: Eukaryota > Metazoa > Arthropoda > Insecta > Lepidoptera > Pieridae > Colias > Colias eurytheme. The sequence goes on along the minus strand of CAJQZN010030358.1, from coordinate 6,711 downwards.
TACTCCGTTGCCACGTGAAAGAAAGACAAACGAACACACGAACACACTTTCGCATTTATAAACATTAGTAGTGATTAAAGCTTGATATACGTTAGTATGATGTTTGTTTCAGTTTATTATAATTAATCTAAAACCGAGTAAATACAAAAAAAAAAAAATAATCGTCACCTCTATCCACTCATTACTCTGTGCAAACCCAATTGTTGGTAACAAAGATGCAACCCGTATATTTAACATATATGCGTAGATTTAATTACACATTCGCTATGCTTGATAAATTTTAATTGCATGTGCAAATTGCACTTGAAATTTATAGCGGCTTAATGACTAAGGTTTAAACATTGGTTTAAATGTTAAACACGCCCTAAAACTGATAACGACCAATTACGGCCTTTGTTTCTAATTGCTGTAAAAATTGACTCTTGATTAAAATGTTCACGAAAAGTAATTAACCGTTATAATGGTGACAGGGGAGTTAATTCTTCTTTTTATAAAGTTTTACAGGTAAATGTATTCGATAAGGGGGATGAAAATTAGATATTAATCATTAAGTAAATCATCTTATTATTTGCTGAAAGATATATTATATCTGCTCTATGCAATAAAGGCAGAGGATTTCAAACTGTGCTTAACAAATAAAGCATATTATATTATGTTGGATATTCACATTCAAGTCAATACTTGAATGTGATTTTCCAATGAAAATTGGCATTTTTGCAGTCGATTTACAGTGACAGTCATATTTTAGCCGCTGTGTAGGCATTATAACTACATATTTATTTATTTGTACCACACAAATTAATAGTCTAATGATCTCATCCTTACTTCATCCTTACTTAATATTATAAATGTATAAGTGTGTTTGTATTCCTTCGTTCTGGCCGCAACGCAGAGATTTTATGATGCACTTTTTACGTTTTAGTTAGGAAGCTAGATAGTGATATTGGCTGCTTATTAGCGCGGTAAAATATCACATTATCTAGAGAACTTGTTTTGACCAAGCGAGCGAAGGTGCGGGTCTAAAGTTAGGCACTAGAATAAATTAGTTTTTGAAGTGTAACTTCTTCAGGCGCATTGAGAGTAAAATTTCAAGCTCGCGTCATGGCAATACCGACACGTCATGGAGTAAGGCCATGATATCTTTGAATCTTGGAGAAGAAGTTTCACTTCTGACATGTGTGCTCGGCAAACACGCTTTTTTTATAAGATTACTAGTAACAGCTTTAGAATCCTTATTACTGTCTTTAAATGAATACAAGCCAAGCATTTATAATTTCAGTATTTTAATACTATATCATTCTTATAATATAAGAATATTATAATAATAAAGCATCGCTTTCCGCAAGTGATTGTTAGAGGCAAATAAAAGTGTGTAATACGCGATGCCGCTACGCGACGCTAATTTGACGTGCGACGTGCAGCGTCTGTTGTGGCTTTATAGTGGGTACAGAGTAGAAATTTATAGAGACATCCATAAATTGTGAAAAGAAGAATGAATAAACTATTTATTTTTATTATGAATAAGGTGCTCTATGTAAATTTCGAGCCGACAGAAAATGTTTTTAAATACAGTGACAGAATAAGAAAATGTAATATAAATACCGTGACAGAATAAAGAGTACAAGTAAAGGCTAGTGTCAATTGAGATAGTAGATTCTATTCGGGAGGTACATTTTTTGTAAGCTCTACGATGTTAAATCCGATCCGATTTTATTTATTTTGATGAATGAATCTCTACCCACCACATCGACCCGTAAGTACAACCTATTAAAAAATATTACGGCCTAATTTACTGAGCAGAGAAGCTCTAAGTGAAATGTGAAAAAAAAATTAAATTACCGCCTCTACATTCATCTACTCTGTGACAACAGTCTACGAATATTGTAATATTGCGAGTTTCTATCGAGAGTCGCATGATACGTCGGCTTCTGCAAATAAAAGTTATAAGAACACACTGAAATGGCTTATTTGTGACGAGAATATCTTCTGTAAAAATATAATTCCTCGCTTCTGTGGAGAATTGAAAAGTTTCAGAAATATACGAGTCGATTGTGTTTAATAACGGCTTTTTTGCGTTTCATTGGAGATGAGGGTTGTTAGAAGATTGTGAGCAATTTAATGTTAATTTTGTATAATAAAGTGTATAACTAGGGTATCTCTACTATATTCAGTAACTAGCAATGCCCTGCGGTTTCACCCGCATAGATAGCGATATCGTTACAGTGAAAAGTCTACTATAGGTCGGACTATAGGTTTAATTTTTAATCAAATGAAAATCACCTTAACCCCGTCCCGCATTACGGCCTTTTTTTTTTTTGTTTTAGTGGGGAAATCTTTCATAGATACCCACGGCCTCCGGGGGAAGGGCCGTGGGTTATGTCGGATTCCTACCGACCAAAACCCCACTGTGTTCCGTCAAGACGCATATTGGTAGAATTCCTCCGTGACCCCCGCACTACGGCCTGCTCGAACAGTATACCTACTATTTTCTGTAGATTGACACTTTTAAAAATTCGTTATATCTTTTGAATGGGATATCCAATTCTTTTCATTTAAAAAGTATTTTGCTGGTATTGAAACAGTCTATAATAAAACATCATTTAATGGGATAAGGATTAATATATGTGTATGGATAACATGGTTTGATTACTGTCGGCACTTCTATTTACTTTGAAAACGTAAAAAAGTTGTTGTAGTAACATAATTACTGAAGATATATATGGTATCGCGGACTTTCTTGTAGATATTGATCCATTCTATAATACCGTAGAACATTTTTTTGTTCTATCTTCAATAGATTCCGCAGCGCACGCGATGACAGAAGTTTTATTGAGGATTTTTTTACACCTTGGAATACATTATTGCATTTTTGGTAAGGATCTCTAATTTTTTTGAAAATGCAATATAGCCTATGTTGCTCAGTAAAGATGCAGCTTTCTAATGGTGAAAGAATTTTTGAAATCGGTCCAGTAGTTTTTGCGTGAAAACCATACATACATACATACTTACAAACTTTTCCTCTTTATAATATTAGTATAGATATGTATGTTCTCATCCAAAACAGGTTTTTTCAAAACCCTTTGAAGAGGTCACCTTTCTTCATAGCCTCATGTTATTTTAATATACATAACAAGCTGTGCTCCGCGGTTTTACCCGCAGTGCTCCGCTCCTGTTGGTCTTAGCGTGATGATATATAGTCTTCCTCGATAAATGGACTATTAAACACCGAAATAATTTTTCAAATTGGACCAGCAGTTCCCGAGATTAGCGCGTTCAAACAAACAAACTCTTCAGCTTTATAATATTAGTATAGATATATGTACCTATAGGTTTTAGTCCATACAGATTTCGAGGGCTAATATTTGTACACCTAGACTTCTAGGCGGTTGCGAATTAACACTGCAAAAAGCCCATTATTCTTAGTTACTAACTCATAATAATAACCATTTGGTTTATATCGCTTAATATCCGAATATTTTCTTCTTGTAAAATATTATATTAGAAAATAAACACTGTAAGTGTGTGTAGTATTTCAAAGGAATAATATAATATAGGTATTGGAAAGGAGAATATGCAGTGAAAAAAAACATCAAATTATACTAGCATTGAATTAATGAGTCATACTCGAATATAAGTAATTTATATAATACAGTAATAGATGAAATTTGTAAGAACTGCATACAATTTATGACAACATCGTATCTGTAGACCTATTCATCCAGGACCCTGGGGTCCCTAATGGCTGGTTCACACTTTGATTAGTGCGAGTGCAGGTGATGAGTAGTACTATGTGTGGACAGCGACTGTTTAGTGCGAGTGTTTAGTAGGCTGTGTAGTAAAGTGAATAGAAGCGTGTTCTATTTTTTTGCGAGTGGACTGCGAGTAGCCACGTCCCGCGCGCCCTCCCTTCCCCCTCACTCGCAGTGTGCCTGTCTAAACACGTCTGGACAGGAGTGTTTAGTGTTTAGTGTTTAGCGTAGTGTGTAGCGTCGCGAATTTCACCATTGTCCTGCACTCGCACTAATCACCTGCACTCGCAGTTGAATTGGACACTACTCGCACTACACACCTGCACTCGCACTACACACCTGCACTCACACTAATCAAAGTGTGAACCAGCCATAATATAGGGCCATAGAATTTCACCCAATACCTTCTATCTATTGACTAAACCAAAGATGAATCGACACTGTCTGTTTGTAATATGATGTATGACATAATCGAATGCATCGAGGCATAAAATCGATGCATCGATGCACATGATCCGATGTATCGATTTCTGCAGGCGTCCTACTGTCTGCTGTCACGTAGGCAGGTGGCCATTCAAGGTGCGACTAAAAGACGCACTAAGTGATAAAAGTTGTGATGTCTTAGCGACTTTTTGATGCAAAATTCGTCCTGATAAAATCAGAGAATTAGCGTATGTGGCAGTAGTTTGAATGCTTGTGTCATGCAATTAATAACTAAGTTAAGGATAAGTTAAGATTTTGATAAAATTGTTAAAATTGTTATATTTGGTAAAACGTAAAACAACATTTTATGAAAAAGAATAACAGTCATTTCCTTATGTGTCCCAAACTACCGCTGAAAGATTTAGAAAGATAGTTAATTTAAATAGAAAAAAAAATTAAATAACAGATTAATTATAATTTATCGATAATAACTAATCAAGGAACGGATTGTGAATGGCAATCTTTATTCATTGTTTATTTTTAATAAACACTACAAGGAAAACTATTACAATATCAACATAATTTATTTGAACTTTACTCTTTATTACTAGTAACTGATAGCATTATTGTTAATACTTAATAATTAAACATTAATTTTAATTCCACGAAGTGTTAACTAAAGGTGACATTAGTGATATTATAGTGCACCTGTATTTGATGAGTGTTTATAATGTAGGTAATTTGATGTGCGTTGTAATTTGTGTAAAAAAATAATGACAAAAAAGTCACACAAAATCGAGCTCAGCAAATTTAATTTTAGAATATTACGTTGAATACTTTTAATACAATATTTTCAAACTTATTTAAATCGCTAAATAAACAACCTTAAAAAAATCTAATGCATATTTTAAATTATTTAATTATCCATCTACATGGAAACTTTTATGTAAATTTGTCGAATTACTTTGGTGTGACCAACACATTAAACCTTATTTCAAAAATAACTTCAAAAAATATAATTTACACAATCCTAACTTATAAATTATAATATTATAAATTCAAAAGTTCTTTTTCACGCCTCTACCACTGAACTGATTTGGATGTTATTTTGTAGAGAGATAGGTTGACACCTGAGAGAGGAAATAATATAATCGCGGAAATCCCACTAGAACGGGATCTATGCGGGATTTTCTTTTGTGCGGGCGAATCCGCGGGTGTAAAGCTAGTATTGTACACAAACATAACTTCAAAAAAACTGAAGGTAACTTTTTACTAATGTAATTTGCATGCAATCCACTTTAGGTATTTAGGTATTAACATTGTTTATCGTTGACCTTAATTCAGTCACGTATGTGTCTATTGATAATAATAAATTTATTTCTTGGAATAAAATGTCGATTATTGTAACTTAATATCAGGTTGTGACGCAAATAATAAAATAATGGTGTAACTGATACAACATTTTATGCCTAAATGCTTAACTACACTAAAATTTTAGAGAAAAAAGATGTATGGCACTCGGGGACTGCCGCGGTAAAGCTATTGCATAGCATGCCTTCAAGCCACATCCGTGTCCGTCGGAGTGGGGAGCGTGAGGTTTTTTCGTTACGGAATTTCTCGATTCGTTCCCCGCGCTCAAGGCCCGCGATAGAAGCTATGCAATAGCTTAAAAATGTTTTTTCCTATGCTTTCAATGGATTTTTTTAATTATTTTTGAGTGATTTTAAAAATAACAAAATCTACCACTAATTTACGCTAATATTAAAAGTAAAGTTACCTATGTATATATATTATTTTTGCAAATTTTTAATATTTAATTATCAAAAACTACTTAACTGATTTTGAAAATTGATTCACAAGCTGGGAATTACATAAATTTTATTTAATTAGATTACGATATTTTTCTTTTATTTTTATACCATCTCAATCCAGGTGAAGCCACGGCGTGTAGCTAGTAAATAATAAATTGCCATTAAGAACATTTATATATGACTCATAATTAACGAGTAACTTTCCAATTATATCGTAGGTATAATATGATATTTCTTATAATTATTTTTTCCTTATTTGATATTACTACGTTGCTATAGAGAATAAATAATAATAATCCATACTAATATTATAAATGCGAAAGTAACTCTGTCTGTCTGTCTGTCTGTTACTCAATCACGCCTAAACTACTGAACCAATATTCCTGAAATTTGGTATGGAGATAGTTTGATACCCGAGAAAGGACATAGGATAGGTTTTATCCCGGAAATCCCACGGGAACGGGAACTATGCGGGTTTTTCTATGACTGCGCGGGCGATGCCGCGGGTGGAAAGCTAGTAAATAATAAATATTCAGGACAATTTTCACACACGGCACGGTCTGATCCCATACTAAGCTTTCGCTTGTGTTATGGAAACCAGATGGCAGATAAACATACATATATTATTTTAAATAAATACTTATATAGATAATTAACACCCAGACACAGAGCAAACATCTGTGTTCATCACACAAATATTTGCCCCGGGTGGGAATCGAACCCACGAC
>CAJQZN010030357.1:0-12515 GCA_907164685.1 Colias eurytheme | reverse complement strand
ACGACAGGACTGTTTTTAGTTAAAGTTTATCCCGCTGTAGAATATATGTAGGTCTAACTTTATTATATTTCTATGACTCATGAGATCAATTTTATTAACAAAATCACTTGCAAAGCAATTTTAAATAATTTTATAAAGAAAGTAATTATTACAGTGTGTAAAAGCCGAAATCATTCATGTAATTATTAATCGCGTTATGCATCGAAAATTTCTATACGAAATTTAAATTTAAATTTTTTTTTATTAATTTTATTTTTTTAGTAAAATTTTATTCCAAAACTGCGACTAATAATCTTACTTTTAGTGGTAATCATTATGTGATAGAAAATATTTTTAATAGACAACGATCGTGCGCGCATCAAGCATGGCTAGGGTTGCCAACTTTTATTTGAAGAAATAGAGTATATCTGATTTTAAAGGAGGTAAATTAAGAGTAAATAAATATTTTTAAAAATGTATTTTTTTGTACTTTTTGCAGTAACTTAGAATTTTTCATTATTTTTAAATGAATTATATGAATCCAAACATTCCAAATCTAAATTTATATATTTCAAGAGCTCATTTTTAATGAAGCTCGGTTTCTCTCTTCCCGCCACTTCACATTCATGACCGAAAAGACTCTTTCAGTAAATGCTAAAGTGGCGGGAACAGAGAGTATATAGCTAATCATTTTTTTTTAAACAAACAAATTCGTCAAGATATTTTTTTTTAATAAATTGCCATTTTTCTGCAGTGGACTTTTGCATAAAATCTGTGTTATTCAACAATTCGCCTTGGAGTTCTTTTAAAATAATAACTTCTGAATATAAACTCTCCATGTGTACAAGGTTGATCCAAAAGTAATGATAATTGGGATTTCCTGTGTACATAAAAATCAAAAATAACCGTTTCTTGCTTGCTCATGTACTCACTAAGTTATCACAAAAAAAATCATATCAATAGGCCACGTTTCCAAGTATTTACATTAATTTCTGTTGGCAACACTAATCTGCTGTACGTCCGCGCTATTCACTGTCCATCTGCACGACGTTCGCGGTGGTGGGGGTGCTCGCTGGATGAAAAGTTGGTCGTGCACATCCAGCAAGATAATAATAATAATTATTGACGTACGTCAACGCTATTCACTGTCGTTTTGCGTCGTGCATCGTGTATGACCTTGGCGGGACGTACGTCAAGATGGACCGTAAATAAGACGCTAAAGTCATGAAATGTCAACCTATATTTATATTTTATAATTGAACTGTAAGAATATATACAATTAATTTTAGTGTAATAAATAGGTACATAAACACATTACTCATTAACTATATGAAGCCTTAAATTAATTTAAGATCTCTTGATTTTTGCAAATGTAGTCTCAAACATTACTGAACAAGGTTTTCTTGAACATCTTGTTTACTTGTTATTTAGTTTCAAACTTTGGTTTCAAAATTGTTAGATAATTGAGTTTATATGTTATTATCTCGTCTATTTAGTATTGAATATTCTTCTTCGTATAAAATAGGTTTATAAAATTAATGTGTACGCAGTTTTTCCATTACAAATCTTAATAATAATATGTTTTCTAAGTGTTTATAATTTTACCTATTTCAGTTAGGTACCATGGGTGGATGTCGGTGTTCATATAAAAACTGTAATGTTAAGACTGATGGAAAGACGCACATGTTCCATTACCCAGTGTTCGATAAACTTCGATGTCACCAATGGCTGTTAAACGCACATAAACTAGATTTTTTAAATCTTAAAGTGTCACAGTTGAAGAACAGAGTCATATGTCAACACCATTTTAAGGATGATAATTTTATGAATTATAAGGTAATAAGAGCATGGTAAGACATGTCATTTTCTTCTAAATGTTCAGAGTGTTTGAATAAACAGTTACATAAAAATATAATTAGAGTAAATTATTGAATAAATATATCATTAAACTTTGCATGCTGAACCTACTGCAGATCTCAAGCATAATAGTCCGCCGTGCTTTGCGATAGAGAAAATTCTGAGTGTTATACAAGATGAATAATGATAAGCATAGATAGCGTAAATGCATTAATTCATTATGTTTTCTCAACAACGCATTGTCCATTGCTTTCAAATAATTTGCTATTAATCTAAGACAAAAGTAATGTAAGAGCAGATATGATTGTCTTCGCTTGGAATTTTTAAATGCATTTTAAGGGCTAAATAAGTAAAACTATATCAATTTTTACAATGTATAGAAATTCGAAGATGACTGAGGTCTGAGTTGTTTCATTTCCATATAATCAATGTTACAGCTGTGAATTGTGATAATTGATATAGACTAAAAATATAAAAGATGTATGGCTTCTCTAGTTAAATAAAATTAATATGCACCTAGTTTTGATCCTACATAACAAATTTTGGATTTACAATAATGCAAGCATGTTAAAAAAGGTTAAATTCTGGTTTAATTAGGTAATAATATGGACAAATATTTTTCTATTTTAGAAAGATAAGCTGACTTTTGATGCTATACCTACATTGGATGGACCTTACTGTGACTCTTCTCAATATGAAAAAAACAATGAAGAAAACATGGAAGCCTTTCCTCTTATATTAGAAGTAGAAAATGAAAATATATTATATTGTGACAAAAGAGCCAATTATTCTGTCAAATATGCAGATTTTCTAACAAACAGTGAAATTACTTTTGTAACTAATTTAAATACAGAAAACAAATCAAACTCTAATGAAGAAAATGTTAATCATGAATTAAAGAAGGAAAATAGTCCTGTAAAACCTCCACAGATAGAAAGGTACAGTGATAAATTAGTTTTTCAACCGAATACCAATATACAGCCAAATGTTCTTTTGAACACAACAGAACCAATGATTAATAACTCAAATAAAATTAACAATTCAAATCAGATAGCTGAAGAAACAATATTAAAAGAAACACCCAAAAGCAAAAAAGAAAAATCATCATCCCTTAATATAAAGTTCCTCGAACCTAAATTGTTGAGAGGCAGCCATATTAGGTCGGAATCAAACATTCCTATAAAAAAGGAGCCCAAAGTAAAAATTATATCTGAGAAAAGAATTAAAGATCCAATCGCTATGCCCAAAAACCTTAAATTGGTATCCCCATCATTAGTAATTAAAATGCCACAGAAAAAAACACCTCAGCAAGAAGCAAACTCTGTGGATTTCACTGGACAGTCCTCACAAAACGTTGGAGATTGTGTGTTTAAGCCTTTATCTGAACAGTATGTTGTGCCATTAGAATTTGAATCACCAAATAATACAATTTCTATGCAAACACCTCAGATTGATATAAAAACAAGCAAAATATTACCCAGGAAACAATTGGCTAAACGCCTTTCGAAAACAGAAAAGCCAAAGGTGTCATTACTGAAAAGCAAAATAAGCTCACAAAGAATAGCAGCTATAGAGGAAAAGAGAAAGTTTAACATGAAACTAAGAGACATGATAGAAACTTGCTTAGATAAGAAATCACCAATACAAAATGACAGAAATAAAGATATAAAAGATGATGGAAATGAAAGCAAAATAAACAGGCATAGAGATAGTGTTACTCAAGTGAGTACCTACTTATCAAAGAAACCAGAGTTGCCTAGTGCACAGGAATATACAATAGCTTATTTAGATGCACGCATGAAAAGATTGGAAAATACACTGTTGAATAAGATAGACCAAAACACGAAAAAAATTATAGAACTTAAAAATTCTATTATATCTCCAAAACCAATAAAAAAGATAAATACTACAGTCCAAACTCACGAAAATGAGGAATCATACAAGAGACATTTATATCAAGAAATTTCAAAATTCCTTAGTCCTAACTCAAATAGTTTAGTGTATGAAGAGTTGTTTATAGATAAATTTTCATTGGAAAAGGCAAATGCGCCTGAAGTTAAAAGAAAACGCAGAAAGTGCAGATGATAATAACTTACTTTGTTTTTTTTTATTCAAATTATTTTAATTTAAATATAGTATGATGGAATGGATAAATGCATTTTATTAATATGTTGAATCATAATAATTATGATTTATTAGTACATACTTGTCTATTGTAACTAAGATTGTAACGTTCAAAGTCTTGTCTGAACTTCATTTAGCATAGCAGTTGTTTTGTTTTGGTTTTTTTGGTATTTCTAACTACATGGAAAGAGAAAACTGTATCTATTTCTGTATAGACTCGACACATGAACTTAATAAAAAAAAAGATCGTGTGTTCCGAGCACACGCACACGTGTCAGAAGTGAAACTTCTTTGGCAAGATTCAAAGATACCAAAATCGTCGCCTCCTACTCCATGACGTGACGGTATTGCCATGACGCATGCTTGAAATTTTACTTGCCACCATCAAATCCTGTTTTTTTTTATAACGTGGATCCTCGAATCTTCCTTTGCAACAAAAAAGTAAAAATCAAAATCATTTCTTAGACGACACACTAAAAATGTAGCCCAATAGTTGTGCCCCGCGGTTTTATTTTAGTGATCGTTCCCATTGTTTTATTGTGTTGTAGGTCTTCTACGATAAATTGACTATCTCACAGTGAAATTATTTTTCAAATCGGACCTGTGGTTCCTGCGATTAACGCGTTAAAGCTAGCAAACAAACTCTTGAGATTTATAATATTAGTATCTTATAAAATTATCTTTATGATATTTACAAGCTGCGTTCCGTGGTTTCACCCGCGTGGCTTCGCTTCTGTTGGTACTTGGTCTTAGCGTAATGATATATAGGCATAGCCTATAGCCTTCCTCGATGAATAGCATGAATAGGCTATCTAACACCGAAAGAATTTTTCAATTCGGACCAGTAGTTCCTGAGATTAGCGCTTTCAAACAAACAAACTCTTCAGCTTTATAATATTAATTAAGTATAGATATGCCGGTTACAAAATTAAGATGGAATTTCATAACGCTTCTCAATAAAAGATAATAAGGTTAACAGTTAGAATTAATATCATCGCCATCTACTGGAAGAAAAAATAAACAAACATTACTTATTTCAGACTTTTAAGATCTCAGGAAGTTATACCTAGTACATTTCAAACTCACAACAGTTAGTAATAAGGTGCTAGAATTAGTTATAGAGTATAACAAAATGAAAAAACTAATTAATCAAGATTCGCCGAAGGCTGCCAAAGAAAAGAACACTGTGAAATATACTTTTAAAAATGTTGATCCTTCGGCAGTAGATAAAGAAGAAAATAATATAATTCGGTGAGTGATAATTCTATTTAAAGTTAGGTTAATACAAAAAGTTAATTGTTTAAGAATTGTAGACAGAACTGAATTTAAAAATATAGCTATTTCTTTTCTGGGAATAGTTGAAAGTACTACTTACTTACTATATATTATGCAATAATTATTTTCCACTCAATAACATGTAAATATAAACACATTACAAAAAAAATCTAACAAACATCTCATGAATTAAACAGTCGACTATATTATGACAACATCAAGAAACCTTCACGACTTAGGCGAATTGAAGTCCCGCGATAATTCAATCGTAAAACATTTTGTGGTCACATCTTTACCGTACAACAACAGGATACCTAGGTTCTAATTAATTATACGGTATTCTGTGAATGTGACTTGCCAATTATCTCCTTGTATTCTCGTATCGCGTGCGTGACGCAATCCCGCGCGTTTTTTTAAACAGTTTTTTCTATGTCGTTTGTTGCAATATACTTACGTATTTTTATTCACTTCCTATTGTGTGTCCTTCGTTACCTAAGACCTTTTCTGATAATTACCAATTTACGATATTAGGTATTAAAATAACAATTTTAGTTGAAAGAGATAAATTAAAAATATATAAATATATATTAGATTCTTTCACAATGAAAGTACCTAGGTACTCATCTTTGAGCAGGAAAGTATGGATTTTCCTTCGTTCATTATATCCGATCGTGAATACAAGAAAACAAATCTATATAAAAACAAACATGATAATACACATTACACAGCATTACTCTATATCTATAACATGGATTAATACGAATATTCTTAAAGCACCTATCAATAAATGACAATCAAGTAATAGCCATGAATATATAACGACCTACACTTCAAATAAGAACCCAAAGAACATTTTATTAATACAATTACATAAATGACTGACAATTTTATACAATTTCTAGGAAATGATAATATCGTGGTGGGCGCCCTACTCTGCTATTAATTAGTTGATCAAATTGTCTACTATTAGTAGTAAGGTGTGTTCGTATATTTTGTTCCTTATTCCAAAAATATTGTTTCCTACCCATAGGCTATATATTATCTAAAACACTACCAATATTCTGAAATATTTACCTATATGAATACCTAAAGTTTTAAAATTAATTAATTTATAATATGTAAGTATAAAGTTTTTTTTTCTATGGAGTGGACAGCCGATTATAAAAAGGATGGATTCTTTTTGTGCGTTTGGTCGTTTTTAAATTTTCTTTAATAGAAAACTATATTATGAGGAAGTAACATAGGCTATATCACAGACTAATAATAATATAGGTACTACGTGTGGTACTACGTACCTATACAAGCTATATTATATTTAGTTTTTGCCCTGGGTCGGTTCAACCGGAGCTGAGCCGAACGGCTTGTTTTTATGACATTATAATATTTCTCATTCTAAGTATTAATAGGTAACTACTTACATATTAATTGCCAAAAGTTCTTACAGAAAACTTGATTGAACTTTTGATATGTGAAACGAAATAAATTTAAACATACTGTATATATGCTTTCAATTTTTCAGCTAAACGAATACATTCTATTATTTACACAGGCAGTGGACTCTAGTTGGCTAATTACCTTGTAACACGTTATATTCAATGATTTTAAAACAATACGCGTGTTAAGTACTTCGAGATTGTGAACAATGTGAAGGTTTTATTTATAATCAAAATAATATAAAAATAGATCCAACCTGAAATATGTCTTTGGAGCATAGAGTCAGTGACCATAAAAAGGAAAACATCTGCTACATCAATAATTCGTTCAAGCCGTTATGGCCATTTCTGAAAGCTTTCTCCCTAAATTATAACAAGATTCAAACACAAAGATGTACAATTACATCATTCTTGGCCTTTACTATTCCCATTCTAGTGCTGGGAGGCCTTAGTATTGTCACATTGTACTATAAAATTGTACATGTGTACCAAGATATGCTCATATCTATAAAATACACCGACATTATTCAAGTTATTTTTGATTATTTTCAATATATAGTTGATTTATATTTTGTTTACAAATATGGAAGCAATATGGAAATATATTTTAGAAATCATCATAAAATTGACGAAACTCTGGGCTGCGCGTATAGTCCAGACTTAAAGCGAAAGCTTTTGAAATTAGTTGCGATTTTCTTCTTATCGTGGACACTTACATGTGTCTGTGACTTTTTGGCTTGGTGGTACTGTACTGGATTGGAAGTATCTTTAGTGTTCTCCATATCGTACATTTACATATTGATCAAAGTTTTGACCAGTTTGGACTTAACATCGCACGTTTTACAAATCGAGTTTCGCTTACGAAACATTGCAGAAAAAGCACAGACATGGCTCGATACAATTAAGCTCAGAAAGGATTCAACATTAAAGATGAAGCTATATACGCGTTCAGATGTTATAACCGAACATTCGTTAGATAATGTGGAAGTTAATTCAGCGGACAATTTGCCTGAATTTAAATTGTTAAGTAAATCGTATCTTTGGCTCATAGATCAAGTAGACTTTATTAATGAAGTGTTCGGAACAAGGGTAAGACGTTTCAAATATTAATACCAGACAGTTTTATCAATGATTCTCAGTACATATATTATACAATTTAATAACATTTATCAGTAATGACTTTGCAGTACGTATGTAGTGATTAAAAGATACACATCACACTTATTCTTGTACATAATTTTCTAGGTATTGGGTACTAGTCTACTGATAATATTATTAATTAGTATATTTTGTCAAGTAATGTAAAGAATATTTTAGAATTTATTCAATAAATATTTGAAAATAAATAAATAATTAATAAAACATACTGCTGTAAGAAACTTTTTAAATGTACCAAAAATATTCGTTACGTAGGTACGTTTCGTACTTCCGTTGCAAAGCTCCTTCTTAGAAGCTCTATATTTTTACTATTGCAATAAAAATAAATCTATATACTTACCAATAAATTAAAAAATGCATTTAATAACATTAGAGTATTTTTAATTTAATTTTATTATACAAATTTAACAAGAAAAATAAAAATAAAAAAAATTTACAAAATTATATAATCGATACTTAATAATCGTCGATACTTAATAATCGATACTTTCAGATATTATTGAACAGCGTAAGTTTACTTATAGATATGGTTAGATTTACCAACATTGCCGCCAGGATTCATCTTGGATCACAGGTTTGTTAATTACCCTAAAATATTAATAAAACACTTATGACAACAAGATATTTAGAGGCTGTTGCATAGAACTTAGAAGCAATAAAAGTGAAAATTTCTTGAATTATAATAAACTACATCTTAATTTTCAGCATCTGAACCGAAATTATCTTGGAATTTTCCCCGTAATTTCCACAATAATGAGGATCATGATGTGCATTGCTATTCTTGTCAGTATGGTTCACCACTGCGAGTTAGCATATCGACAGAGAGACAGAATTATACATGTCATAGACCACTTCAATATCATCAATGAAGCTAGTAAGGATTTCTGATTGTTATGTGGCTATTTTTATTATTCCAATTTCCAATAATATTATACATTAACGATCCTACAAAAAACTAGAAAAAATTTGATCTGGCTTCACTTCTAAATACCTCTTGAGCATATGATAAATATAGTTATCTAGTAATCGTAACACAAAATTACTTTTTATACATATACATAATACTAAATCTAGATTCTTTCCGCACATAATATCCTTCTCAGTTTTCACGCATGAAAAATAATATTCAGCTATCTTCACAAAGTTTCACGTTTGGAATAGATCATAAGATTTAATAATAAAAATATATTTTAGGGCACGATTCGGGATCAGCACTCAGCGACTTCCAAAGCCTTGTGCAGTCAAGACGGATAGACTTCCACATGTCCAGTCTAACTCAACTCAACTATTCTCTTCTAAGCTCTATGGCATCGATCGTTGTTACATACACTGTTATCTTATTGCAGAGTGTTAATTAGATCTAATATATCTCATATTTACATTAAGCGATAAAATTGTATGCGGGAGATTATTTTATAAAAGAGTTATATGTATAACTAAATGGATTAGATACTTAACTATATGTACTCGATTTACATAGGTAATACATATAGGTAATGTGTAAACTGTAATAAACTAATAACAGTGCAGCGATTAAACCTATACAAATGTATATTTATTTCAGTCCTGTAACAGAATTGCATATAATTTTTGTATGGTACTGCATCAAGTGTTTTAAAAAATATCCTATCATGCCAATAAGGACGGAAGTGCGTATTTTATTTAATTTTAATTCACCATTAACCAGCCAACCGTTAACTCCCCCATATCGTTGTAAGTATGACTTGTATGATACACTGTTTTTGAAAAATACCTATTTATTGGGTCTTATGTATCTTATTTATCTACTTGAACTGTATCGGCTTTTCATATTATTATAGTACTTACGTTGAATCAAATAAATGTTTCAAAATATAGAACCTAGTATTTTTCTTTTCATCTATTATATTTTTTACACATAACATAATAATTAATAATAGTGGATATTTTATCCTCTTTCAGATTGCATATAGATATTGTTTACAGTTTGACTATAGATATACTCTTGACTCATTTAGGTATTTAGCAAAATATAAATTTTATCGTAATAATATTAATACTAAATATGCAATAATTGATTAAAAAAACATGGGATAACATTTTTTTGATATTATTTTCCTTATGATAGTTATCTACATTTTCTTACTATTTAGGCGACGCGACGCTCCAAAAAACAAGGGTTTTTAATCAGTAGAAAATGTTTGTCATCATCGATTACTCAGAGGCTTTTTTAAAGCTCTAAGTTTTTGTATAACAGAAAAATAAAAAGCGTAACATATGTAAGGAAAATGTGTATTGTGTTCTTAAAAAAGTTCTTGACTCAGCATTAAAGTCAGTATAATGAGAGACCGAAGTTGATTTTCTGCCAACACCATCTGAGCTTAAAGAACAAATGGAAAAAATACTTAGGTGCTTATTTTTCATTGGGGAAAACCGAGATTAGGTATCTACATATATTTTTTATATACTTATGCCCTGGAGCTGTGCCTGGAGACTTCTTCGCTTCCCGTATTTATTTGCGGTTAGGAATTTCAGGCTGAGGTAAGATATTGTCACTCAGGAATTCCTCTACCTACGATTACAAAATGTATCAGCTAAATTAAAGTAGGATAGAATATATATTTTACTTTAACCTTAGATTACAAATTTTAACTATGTTTTTTGATCGTACGTCAAGAGATCAGCTAAAACATTTTACACGTTAGGTACACTTTTCAGCGACGGTTTTGTACAAATGTGGTTTGCACTGACTTTCCGTTTAGATTGGTTTAATATCTCCATATAAAAAAATCTTTTATGGATTTTTTTATATCTATAAACCTACAGATCGTAATTCAATGAACCCACGACCTGCCATTATGAAATGCTCTTAGTTAATGAATAGATAATGGACTTGTTTAACCACAGTTACATTAATAATCCCAAAATAATTCTCTTTCGTTTTACAAAAACTGTGGATTGCGTCATAGACTGAAACAGTTTAGTCCAAACCTTGAACAGAATCGGTCACGAATAGCGTAAAAGTCAGGAATACGCTAAGAAAATAAACAACGTATTTTATCAGAGAAATAATTATCTCACAACTTGTGAATGAAATTTATTACATTCTCGTCTTATGTTCATCTTTTATAGAAGTAAAATGTTATTATTCCAATGGCTTGAATTATTCTATCAGTGATATCTATAAGTAGATATGCGAAACGTTAATTTATCAGATGATAACAGTCAATCAATATAGATATTACGTCTGAATCAGTGAACGCGATATATCTTGTGCAGAGGGAATGTTAAAAATACAAAAATTTACAATAGTGTGATTTATATTTAAGAAAAATGGTGGACTATAAAAACGGTCGGTCGAAGAATAGTTATAAAGTTAATGATTTGTCGAAAGTAGAATTCACGGAAGCTGGTAAAAAAAATGGAAAGAGTAGGTGAGTCCTATATTAGCATTCTAATATAATTAATCACACTATATCTAACGATCAATCGATTGCCTGAATTCGTATAAAATGGTCCTAGAACTAACCCTTTTATTATGATTGTATAGACCGTATGTGATGTTCAATCGCCACCCCAACACCCTCATTCATAGATAAAAGCTATAAAATTAATGTAGGTACATCCGTACATAACCATTTAAATATTAACGCGCCAAGCGAGGCAATTTTTTATACAAACTAGCCACCAAACAAATTGATGAAGTGATGACCGTTGCGAAAACCCATTAAAAATACATTTTATTCTAATTAATTACCCTACAATGCTTCTATAATTAAATAAAGCTGTAGATATCAATTGAATACGTAATGACAAAGAATTAAAAATTATTAACATTATAATTTTGATTGTCGATGATCGTCATTTATCTTCTGATTTTTACTTACGACCGATACTTTGCGATGATTATTTATTATAAATTATGAAATACTCGAGTATTTATATTTTATACCTAAGTATATGTACCAACAATAATTTAATTGGTAAAATTTTATCAACACTATATTTTTTGATTTGTAGTAAAACAAGCAGTAGTTTAAATACATCTAGGTAACATCTAGTAACGTGATTATGTGTTTCAGAAAATTGTACACATCGTATGCCTTAAATTAAATAAGGATTTTTAACTTCATAATGGCATTTTGCAAGACGCAAGTTGACCTGCTAATAATTAATCACAAAGTAATAATGTTGCGTAACATTTAAAAAATTAAAAGGAACTCGAATTATCTAAAGTAAAAATGATAATAAATATTATTAATATTTAATATCTTTGAACTACTTACTATATACTAATACTTTGAACTACAACACATTCCGCCTAAAATAATTCATCAATATAACTTATTATAAATTGCCCGCATCTTCGCCCGAGTGGTCAAAACAAACCAGTATTTTATGCCCTTGGGGCAAAATTTTTTCACAATCTTTTCTTAGTGAATGCCTGCACCATAGAGGCTATCTGCAAATTTCAGCCCGATTGTTCCAGTAGTTTGGGCGCTGCATTGATAGATCAGTCAGATGTATGTTTTATTTACAGTACCACTGATTCAGAACCAGACCCACCACCGGAGGTACCCAGTATATCATTCATCACTCTCGTAAGTGTGCCAGTTTACCTACTGAATAATTCTTTATTATCGTTTTTTTTTTCATAATTATCCTTTGCAGTGATGATATCTTTATAACAATTCTAGAAATTGAAAGAAA
>CAJQZN010030356.1:0-12486 GCA_907164685.1 Colias eurytheme | reverse complement strand
ACTGAGCTGCGAGACTTGGGGTTTTTACAGGATGTTTTTGATGGGATTATTATTATCTATGTTATATATAGATCCACACTAAGCATTCACATTATTGACGAAATATTTGTTATTTAGTGTGAATACTCAGAGTTTATTTCCCAAGATCAGTAGTGCACAAAAAGATACAGCTGGTAGGATATGACTTCTTATCACGAGCGATGATGGATGTGAGAAGATTCGTTAACAATGCTCACTACATTACACTGGGACAGTTGCTTTTTGTCGTCCGATTGTTTTGGTATAAGTAGATTGAAGTCATAGAGAATGAATTTAAAAAAATTGATGTGAAGATATTTTTAAATATACAAGTTGGATTTTTCCAGAAAAGCCGGTAATTAAGTAAAAAACAAACTCATTCTGCCCCGTTAATATTTACTCGGATCATATATCAATAATTGTTAAAGAATCGATTTTAATTAACCAATTTGTAATGAATAAAAAAGTCCTCAACGAATATGAACTTATACTTGGCATATTCTTAGATTTTACAATGCTACTTGATTCAAATGAGAAGCTCTTTAAACTTGTGAAGTCTAAAATACTGACAAACTACAAGTGCTACAAGTAAGGTCGGTGGTTAGTCCCACGCTCTCCCTTGATGGATAACCGCGAGTCATTAACACTAATTACTCTTAAGCGATGCTAATACCGCACTGAGACAAATTACTTTTGATTCCCGCCCAGACGAACGACTTTTGAGTGTATCTCATGGACCTATTTGTATTTATACATATGTAGGTAGATTGTTTGTTGTTAATTGATGAAGAAAATGATAGTGAGGTAACCGGCATGTCCAAAAACAAAGCGAAAATAACGACTTGCTAATCCGCACGCGACCGACCCAAACATTCAATTGTGACCCTCCGAAACAGGTACGCCAGTAATACGATGATAATTAGGAAAAATATAATTGAGCCATATTATTATTAGTAGGTACTATGTTATTTTTCGAAAATATATAAAATCAAAATATGTATAAAAATACAATTAATTCATACTTAAAGTAATTTAATTTACGTATTGTATTTTGACTCTATGTTAAAGAAGGTAATAAAGAGTTCTTTCTCTACAATTAGGTAGAGACTTTTCTTTGCCATGCTTAAATCCTAGTCGAAGGTATAAAGTTAAACCGATTCTTTTGTGTATGTGTGTAATGTGTATGCTCCTAAAAAAGGTAAGTAATTTACTTTGGATCGCTGCACTCACGTTTCCCGAACGCTGGCGTGGGAATCGAGGAGCGATGCACTGTTTTAAATCCACTACCATGAATTCAAAAGTTATGGTGGTTGAGATCTGATAATTTCTACTAATATCATCTAATATAATAAATCGCCAGGTTTATTTTCTATGAGTGTCTATGTAAGTTGAATGGCCTCATCAAAAGAATACAACAGGGTAGGTTTAAATTTGATAAATATGCAAATTAATTATAGGATGATGTAATTATATCTATAATCTAAAGCCAATTTTATCCAGCTACCACGTATATTCTATGAACAAATCTATAGATAAATCATTAATACAAACACTTCCATACACATAATAATTAATACAGGTTTATTTGCGTTTCCACCTTGTTATTAACAGGATCAAAGAGTATTGTGCAGGAAGGCCGTGGGCGGCACGAAGCTGGGCTCGTAGGATGCTCGTGATTTGCTATGTACTATAATTGCATGTAACGGCGATTCATTATCGTAAATTTATTGTGTTGTGAAATACTTGATTAATACTGCTGGATATGTAATCATTTCTAATGGATAACATGCGTTATACTTCGCGGATATTTTGTTCATTTTCATAATCCAAATGCACTTTACATACAGTTAGAATAATGAGATAGACATTTCTTACATCGGCACATTTTCTTGTTGTCTTAAATCTTAATTATTCACCTACTTACGAAAAAAATGCTGTTTTTATATAATCCTGCACATACCATACCATACCATATAGAGATAAAAAATGAGATTAAACTTTGTACTAAATATAAATCTACCTATTTCATAATAATTTAATAGGTTCAAAAATCTTTACATTCCCAAAAAACTGGTTTAAATGAGTTTCACACATTAATACAAGAGCATTGTATTGAAGAGTTCATGTCACGGATATAACTCGTAACATAATACGATCATGTCTTACGAAATAGCCTCCGAGCCTTTAATTGAGAACAAACATGCAACGAAGACATTATCTTTATTGCATGACGATGACATTTATTAAATAATTTATTTTATACTACTGTTATTTCTACATAATTTTTCCCTGTACACGCCTTACGCATAATCTCCGATCCGAACCGGTGATATCTTATGAACATACCATTAATAAATTATAATTTAACGATTCCGGATTCAAGAGTCATTTTAAACCCTGATTTAATGAAATAATGTTTGATATTGACTTTATTATAATAGTAAGTACTAATTTGAGAGCTTTCCTCTGCTTTCTTTTTATGAGGCAATAAAAAAGAAAATTTCCTTTTTCGATCAAAACTTTTCTTGGAATCATAATCTAATCTAGCTCTACTACTATAATTTAAACTATTTCAAGTAAAACTTCAGTGGAATGTCCAAGGGAACCTATGAAAATAATAATCTATATCTGGTTATGTCCGCGAGGTCAGTGTCCCGGCCCTCTGCCCCGGCCGTGACTTGGGGGCAATAAATATGGCCTTTGGACACGACGCTGTGCCCTATCGGTACAAGCTCATCTCACGGCTAGGGCTGCTGCTTCTTCTATTTGTGCTAGTTTATAGTTTTCAATAAGTATGGATAGATTTTGTTTTGCACTTTAATTTAGAGTCAAAACCCATCCTACTTACTCAGAACTTTAGAAGAATGTATGAAAGAAAGAAAGAAGAAAATAAAGAAGCCATTTATTCCAACCCACACAAACACACGTCAATAGTATTGTAAATTATAAATAGAAGGATGGTATGGATGTACTTGTAGAATTTTACGCAAAAATACTGAACGAATTTGTTATATTACATAAGCTATAAAAATACATGCTTTTTGCCCGCAGGTTCGTCTGCGTATAAAACCGTGCGGTTCAGCTAGTAATTTAACTAATAACTAAAAAATATATGAATAAGTAGAGCTACTACAAACTGGACGCATTTGTTGCAAGTTTCATTACAATTTGCGAAATAAGTCAAAGATATGTAATAAATAATGTTCATCGATTTTGTATTCGTTATTACGCATAACCCTTACCCTCACAATTGTATCTAATGCCATAGCGATGTATGCATGCACGATATAATATGAAACAAGAAATAGTTACTAGATATGTACTTGAAATCTTTGATTGAAGACCCTAGTCGTGTCTGCATATCATAATATCTATCGAAACACGGAGATAACTTATGATGCTTGTCAAGATCTAACCAGAAAAGGAATATGCGTGTATGGTCACAGTAAAAACTGATATAAATACTTACCTTATTTAAAATTATATGCTATCAATTTAACTCATTCGTGAAATGCACGCAAACCCTTACTCAACGAACATTAATGATCTTCCTTTTTATGGTTTAATCACGAGGAACAGCCGACATGAATGAAATAATTGCAATTAGTTAAATTTGTGATGTTAACATGGTGCGATTCAATTATGCTGAGCGTGTGAGATATTTTAGTATACATACTAAAATATCTCTCTTATATATACAGGGTGTCCCACTGTTGGTATACTAAGCCCAAAGGAGGTTTTAGATTTGCATACGCTAAGTACGTAAAAAATACTTAAAAAATTCCAGACGCATTTTTTTTTCAAGTAGATGAATTCTTAAAACTCTATATTGTGTACACCCATAACAAGCAACCCGCCCAACTTTGTCACCAGCACATGAGCTATCGTTTAATATTATGTTTTCATAGACAAAATGCTCACATTAGAGAAGCAGTATAATATGCCGGCTGCGCGAAGCTAGAGAAGAAAACATGGATTTTCAGGAAAAATTTAGCAAAAAATTTTTGACGTAATTTTGTTGTTTAAGTATTTTTTACGTGATCAGTGTATGCAAAACTACAAGTCTCTTCGCGCTTAGTATACCTACCAATAGTGGGACACCCTGTATATAAGGTCGTGGCGGGATAAAATGTAAGATGTTACAAGTTTAAAATCTGATTTATTACTCTATCTTGTATGATTAACCTAGACAATTATAATAGTTATGTAGTAAATTACAAATACAATTTTCGTGTTTTTGGCTCTTAATGACTATTAAAGCAATATTGCGTGATAGCCGTTTCCTGGAATAAAGCAGATTGACATTTCCTACATGGATAAATTTTCTAGTTATCTAAATTATAATTAATGCTATTTCTACATCAGAAATAATGATATTTCAGATATGATTTAAAATATTTCGTACTACTAAACACATAACGTGATACATTCGTCCCTTTTTCCGTAATTAGCCACCACTTTGGTTGAGTTGGTCAAGTATCTGCCCCGGATTGGCGTGAAAGGATGCGGTTCGAGTCCCGAATTTTTTCTATTCTTTATAAATTTATATTTATATGGCATTTGAATGCCATAAAACCAAAAATATCAAATTCAACCACATTGGTTGCAAGTAGCCTCTATATAATAAAAAATACGACGAATATAGTAGGTACTACTATATTCGTCGTATTTTTTGTGTATTTTTTCATTTTTATTTGTTTTGAATGAACTTTTTTTCTTATTGATATTTGTATTCGAATTGACAACATCAATCACAAAAAAATATCCTTTTCCCAATAAAAAATCGTCCGAAGCCTTATTTTAAATTTTCATATTTAAAAATAAAACTTAAATTATGTTTTTTAACATCATAACTTTGTGTTTTTCAGCACTGTACGCGAGTGTGGAGGGTCTGGCACGATCGTGTGTGCGGAGGCGCGCGAGGGCTCGTGGGGCGCGTCCCCGCGGGGCTCCGGGGTCACTTTGGAATGGAGCAACCATCCTGCTCTGAAACCTGGTGATAGGTAAGAATTTTATTTTATATACTAGCTGTGCCCTGCGGTTTTACCAGCATTGCTCCGCTCCTGTTGGTAATATATATGTAATATATGGGCAATAAATGGGCTATCTAACACCGAAAGAATTCGTTTAGAAGATTTAAAATCGGACCAGTAGTTTCTGAGATTAGCGCGTTCAAACAAACAAACTCTTCAGCTTTATAATATTAGTATAGATTGAATATTTGTAGTAGGTAACTAGTCGTTTTTTAAGTGTTCATTAACCACGATCTTTCATATAATATCTTTACACAAAATTAGATGTATTTGGTTATTAATATATTAAAAGATATAATTGACTCAACCAATCTCTGCCTACAAATTACAACACCTCGCACGTAGTTTCATAATGTAGGTAAAAGAAAAAATAAACTCAAACTTAACCACCAACTAAATAAACATTCAACCAAGCATATCAAAAACATTCAATTGTTACACAATACAACAACAAAATCCATTCATAAAAATGATACCCTACCTCCAGACTGGTAGAAGTAAACGGCACGAACGTGATGCACTGCAACCTGGAGGATCTCCGTCGCGCCAGCTCGGCCGGCTCGCCCGCGCGCATTGTAGTCATACGCGGCCTCGTGCCCACACAGCCGTTCACACAGGTAAATGTGACAGAATTATAATAAATTTTCCATTATCAATAAATACTTTTCCTTGATATGAATTAATTTTCGTTTATGACTCGATTATGATTTTAAGAGAAATGATGCATAGTGAGACGTATTATCCTGTTGAATCAGAATTATATCATAATAGTTTATCCTAGTACATATTTGCTTGACAAAGTGGCTAAATTATTTTTAAAGTTTATTTTAAATCTAATAACTATTTTCAAAAGTAGTCTATCAATGATTGATGTGGCCAACAACTGGCCATCGTAGATATTAAATTCTCAAAATAAAATAACCAAAACTTAGTTTCAAAGAACCTGCTCATGGACTAATAAACCTGCTAACTTAACGATCTACTCATTATCAAATTGTAGAACGAAGCAGCTACATTGCGAACAGAACTGGAAGCGCTGAAGAGTTCTGCAGAGGAAGCGGAGAAAGCGAAGGAGGGGCTGCGCGCCGACAACACGCGCCTCACGCACAGGATCTCCTACCTCGAGGAGCAGGTCGCAGAGCTGCTGGCGAGACATACGCAGGTAGGAACTAGTGATGTTAAGCAAATACTTCTTGGTATTAAGGTGTGTTATCTGTAGAACTGTTTAATGAAATATTTTTCATGTAAAACGAATTATTATACTACTCAACATTGAATGAAATTGTGTTATAAAAATTAAGTCCTCAATTAAGTCAAAATTCAAAGTTATTTATATGAAATTACTATTTGTTACAGTTACGCCCGTCAAGCAGCAACGAAAGCTGCATCACAGTGAACAAAACGAAGAAGAATGTCACCAACATTAACATTACAAGTGAACCTCAACCTAAACAGAGCCCCAAGTCAGAGGTGCAAGTATTTCAGAAAGGACCAGATATCACGGCTATTGTAGCCAAACTACCCGGGCTGGACGGTGCTGAAGCTAATCTACCAGTAATTCGGCCGAGGTCTAATGCATCTGGAGCGTCTTCACGAATGGCTCCTTCTCCACGAACATCACCTCCTCCCCACCACAGATCGCACAGCTCCCACAGCTTGGAACACCGAGCAGGCAGAATGAGGCACTCCTTATCCCACCACTGTATTCACGGCGGAATGGATTACAGCGCAGAAACAGACGCAGCCATCCGGATGATAGAACGCAACCAAAGACATATGGAAAAACAGAGGTTGAAAAATGAAAAACTAAATAGGACAAAAACAGAAGAACATTTCAGATCCGACAGTGATCTTGATAGAAAGTCATCGAGTTCATGTGACCCGCGGCAAGATATAAAGAAAGCCGCAGAACGAATAGAAGAAAGTATCAAAAAGACCAACTGGGCCGAAAGAAAAACCCTATCGATCATTGAGCAGCTCAAACGCTCACAACGCATGCGGAAATTAAAAAAGAACGACAGCTCTGAAGATATTCAAGTAGATAATACATACATGTACAGTAGGATCGATGGGAAAGTTTTGGAAAATGCGCACAAATCGAGTAGAAGAACATCCAAGCTTTATTCTCGAAGTGCCAAATCTTCTGAATTTGAATCAGAATCTGATTTCCCTAATGATATTTATAGCAGTTCGCCACGGTTGGATTATGGGTCTGAAAGTTGTTCGAGGTTAAGTCATTACAAAAAGAATGAAGAAAGAAGAGACGATCCCAAACGACCGACACCTCCCCGCAAACCGTTGCGACTGTCACTTCACAAAGCGAAGAGCGCTCACTCATTAATGAACGGAAGCGAAACAGAACAGAGTAGACCGCCTTCAGAAGCTCAAGAATCGGTCAAGCGACCGGTAAAGCGAACTCACGGGGCTGATAAGAGTAGAGAGAGAATACGGGACGGTGGAAGAGCTACTCCGCGGCCTTCCCGGAAAGTTTTAAATGGTTTTAGCGCGTGTGAGACGCCGGCAGCAGACGACTTGTACCCGGACACACATGTCCCGGTCAGAGTTAACGGAATGGTTCGAGCTGGCAAATGGTGCTAGCATGTACTGAACTTGAAATTGTGCAATTTCTTCCACCTGTATGTTATGTGTAGTGTGTAGGAGTTAGACAATGATTTGAGGCTATTTCTTTCCAGTGAATTTCTGTTCATATTTACGATTGTGCACCCACCGTTAATACTCACCAATAAATGTATTTATTTAGTGAATAAACCATTTTATAAAACGTTTTGTTTTTTTTTTTATACCACCAACCTAAGTAGTTTTGAATAATTAAAATTATACACTGAAATTGCTACTTTAAAGGGAATGGTTTGATGAAAAGACCATTTTAATAATTATTATTTATTTTAGAACGCCGATTACATAGAATTATCAGAATGAAACAAATATATCTAAGAAATTATACATTAGCATGCAAATAAAACGAATGACAATATTTACAATTACGAAAATAATGATCATAACATTTCCATTGCGAAATCATAACCTTACAAGAATAAACAAAGATGCCAATAAATTCTATTGCAGCATAATATACTTAACGTTAGAACAATATAACAAGTGTACCACATTTTCCATTCCAAGAACCCTGCCGTAGAGTTAACGAATTAAAAATGTCATCGTTTGCTGCATATCAGTTCCAATTACTGTTTTATAAGGTTTTCAGAATTGAATTTTCAGAATTTATAATTCGCTACTCTATCAGCGTGGAATTAAACATTTCAAGAAAAAACAATATGAAAAAACTCCAATCTTAAAACAAATCATTATAAATGGAAACAAAATCCAACATTGGCAAACAAACACCGACGGGCACTAATTTTTACATTACCCACAAAGTGACTAGAGCCTAACCAGGAAACATTGTGATGTCTTTCACATGAGTTCGCAGAGCAGTCTTGACGTCCATTTTAAAACTTTTCATAAGCGAAATTATCACTAAATTCAATATAAACATAAGTGTACAATTATATTATATAATTATATACATGATACGAAGCGCCCAAAGGTAATGTAATAAACATCTGAATACATCCTTTCTTTATCACGCACTGGTAATCTCACTCCAAATAATATTTTAACAATATATTTATGTATGTTTTCTAAACGAGTATGTAGCTTAAATCTATTTATATGATGGTGGCGTCATCATGGCGTTTTAGTTTTTTTTTATTTACTATCTCTAGAGGCCGATTAAGAAGAGCTGGAACGTTAACACATTTACACATTGCACATGTGTAGTGTCTGTGAAGACGCGCGAGGCGTGACGTCATACTGCATACGCATCATGAAAAGTCTGCCCGTCTCTCTCGCGCGTAGACTAAGCTTATGAGGGTGAAGGGGACAATTATTGTTTTTATTTTGCAACTAGAGGTCCGCCCCGGCTTCGCCCGTGGTACATATTTCGCAATAAAATGTAGCCTATGTCCTTTCTCGGGTATCAAAATATCTCCATACCAAATTTCATGCAAATTGGTTCAGTAGTTTAGGCGTGATTGAGTAACAGACAGACAGACAGAGTTACTTTCGCATTTATAATATTAGTATGGATTTGTGGGTTAGGTACAAACATGTCACATTTGGACCCCAAACTAGGACAGCCTGTATTTTGGGGTCCACCTTCCTTAATGACACAATAACAACAAAACTATAGCATAATATTAACTTAAATAATGATTTAGGTAATTTAGCTATTTTTTTTTATACAAAACTAGCTTTCCGCCCGCGGCTTCGCCCGCGTTTTAAAAAAAAACCCGTTCCCGTAGGATTTCCGGGATAAAACCTATCCTATGTCCTTTCTCGGGTATCAAAATATCTCTATACCAAATTTCATGCAAATTGGTTCAGTAGTTAAGGCGTGATTGAGTAACAGACAGACAGACAGAGTTACTTTCGCATTTATAATATTAGTATGGATTATACAAAATAAAATTTTGTATAATCTTCTTATATATAAAAATGAATCGCAAAATGTGTTGGTAAGCGCATAACTCGAGAACGGCTGAACCGATTTCGATAATTCTTTTTTTATTATATTCCTTGAAGTACGAGGATGGTTTTTATGTAGAGAAAACGTAAACATGTACCACGGGCGAAGCCGGGGCGGACCGCTAGTTTATAATGAATATGACATGAAATTTAACTATTATTTGATAATTGAATGATTTTCAATACTATATTACAATTGATTATGAGAATAAATAATTAAGATCATCGATTGAGTTACTTTTAAATTTTTAATTTCTTCTTCTTCTTATATATAAAAATGAATCGCAAAATGTGTTGGTAAGCGCATAACTCGAGAACGGCTGAACCGATTTCGATAATTCTTTTTTTATTATATTCCTTGAAGTACGAGGATGGTTCTTATGTAGAGAAAACGTAAATATGTACCACGGGCGAAGCCGGGGCGGACCGCTAGTTTTACATATAAATTATGAGAGCTTTCATAATTATATTTATCTACAACGCACTCATTTTACAATTCAAGTCTTCAATTAAACTAGAGTCGCATTTATTTTTGAACATACTTTATAACAAAATTGCATAAGTGTGAGTACTGTGAAGATGCCAGCTTTCCTTAATCGGCCTGTACCTACTCGTAAACCATAAGTGGACTAGTACAACGTTTCTCTACGAGTTTTATTCTAAAAACTTGGTTATTGATCGGATAATACTTTTAAAAATTAAACCAACAGTTCACATCAGTTCTTACAATTCAGGATTATCAGCCATGACGACACCAATTGACATTAATATTCAAAGTACATTAATAACGAAATATTACATACGGAACCCAGCGCGAGATGGTCACATCGCACTTGGGTCTGATAACCATTGTATAAACCTTACTACAAGATATCTGTAAAAAGTAGCCTAACATTTAAAAACTACAATATATTCTTAGGATGCTGTTCGCTATTCATATATGGTCGATTAAGACTAAATAGTTATTTCATATTTATTCATATGATGCCATTCATTGAGCGCACCTATTTATGTTGTTATCAATAATAACTTAATAGATAATATTCGAAAAAATACATACATAATATAGCAAACACCAGAAAGATAAAAATTATATGATTGTAAAAATTCCTTGAAGAACCTATATGGTCCTTCGAGTCGGATACATTCAGTGTTAGAAAAAAAGTTCATTGACAATTCCAATAAAATAAAAATCTTGTAATTTAATTTTTTATGACGATAGTTTTAAAGTTAAATTAATTGTTCCTAGTTATACTAGCTTTACATGCGTATTTGTTTACACTTAGTGAGATGACTCAATGACGGCTAATAGAATACGATTAAGATAATGTATAAAAGTGTGATTACGTACAACAACACCAATAACATCAATCCACCTCTCTGCGGCTTCTTTTTCTAAAATTCGTAGCAACGGCCCCAGTTCACAAATCTGGAAAAATAATGAATATTAATTACATTTAATAGTGCTCACTGCTCACTAAATAGGTCAATAAAAGATACAATAGGGCGTGTGCGTGTGTATGCGTGAGGTTGTGTGTGTGCACGACTTTCTCAGCCAGACTTCTGGATTGAAATGTCTGTGCGAATTGATCATTCTATGCAGCTAAGAGCTAGCACTAGGACCTGTCGCTTCCATAAAACTATGCGGAATGTGTGTGTATCATCACCCACCCGGCTCGCTGTCCGCTTCGTGAAAGCTTTGTGTGTGGGCGTGAGTTTGGTGTGTTATTTACTTCTTCAACGACTGCGCACTCGATCCCCTCCTCGTATGTATGCGTTTCTATATCGATGTGTGTGTGTGTCTCATTCACTTATATAGCGGTTGATTCCGCACGTCGCGCTTCATAAGCAGCGAGTGCGCTCGCGGCACCCTTCCCCTTCCATTCACCTACTTAAAGCCATAGCGAGTGTGTGTGCGTGCGAGTATACACGCATGTGAATATGTGCCTGTATGCGTGTGTATGGCAGTATGTGTGTGTGTGTGTGTACTCACTTCTTCAGCGGCTGCTTTGCTCCCACGCGGCACCCCTCCCCTCCCATACACCAATTGCGTATAGTATGTATGTGTGTGCTCACTCACTTCTTCAATAGCAGATCTATCACCGCCCGCTTCATGAAAAGCAACAGGCGCAGTTTGCACCCCTCCCCTCCCATATACATACTGAGTATAATATGGAGTATGTGCGTGTATTCATAGATGTTTGTGGTATAACGCGAATCATGTAAAAAGAACGCTGGATGAAAGTGATGGGGTCTGTTTTGGCATGTATCGAGTTTAGCACGAAAGTTATTTGCTGCTTATTTTATTTTTGAAGAAGGCTCTCGAGTCGTGGCTTCGCAACTACATATTTGTTATTCTTATACCACCTCATAACACCAAATAGACCAATAAATCGCCAATGCGCATCTTAACCGTCAGCGTTCTTTTTACATGAGTCATGACGCGACCTATATGTGTACTCACTTCTTCAGCGGCTGCGGCAGCGGCAACTCTCTCACAGCTCGCTTCATGAACAGCAGTGCAGTGCAGGTGCGCAGTTTGTACCCCTCCCCTCCCATATACATCACTATCACTACATAGTATAAAACAAAGTCGATTTCCCTGTCCCTATGTCCTTATGTCCCTATGTCCCTTTGTACGCTTAAATCTTTGAAACTACGCAACGGATTTTGATGCGGTTTTTTTTAATAGATAGAGTGATTCAAGAGGAAGGTTTATATGTATAATAACATCCATTAAATAGTGGAGAAGTACTGTTATTTTTGAGGTTTCTAAAGTGATGTCGTAAAAAATTACATTTTTTCCGCTTACATTGCAAACGCAGGCTGAACCCTACGAGTTTTATCAAAATAATGTACTAAGTATTATACACATTGAAAAGGTCTA
>CAJQZN010030355.1:0-25479 GCA_907164685.1 Colias eurytheme | reverse complement strand
ATGGGTTTGACGCATTTGGTGCACTTCTCAACTTGTACACCATGCTCAAATGGTGAACTTAGCAACTGGTGCACTTCTCAAATGGTACACTTCGCAACTGGTGCTCTTCTCAATTGGTGCACTTCGCAAAATGTGCACTTTTTATCATGAGTGGAGATTTGGAAAAATTGTTTAAAAATGAAAGAATCTTTTGTTTTGCGTAGGTTATTTTCTTAAAAAATACAATCAACCTTTTAATTAGGTACACTCTTACTCAAACAATTTTCGATGATTTTTTTTCAATTTTCGATGATATTCTTAAAAAATACAATCAACCTTTTAATTAGGTACACTCTTACTTAAACAATTTTCGATGGTTTTTTAAAAAATTCAATTTTATAAAAATTCACACGAAAGTTAAAAAAAAATGTAAGAAAGATTACAATATACCTACCTATCATATCTTTATTATGAACTTATGCTAAAAAATATTTTTTTTTTATTTAATGATAATGAATATGATTTCGAGGGACTTTTTTATATATGTAAAAAATAAAAATGTTGTAGTGTTTATGCAGAGTTTAATTAAAATTATTTATATATTTTATTATAATGATTTTGCAGTA
Organism: Colias eurytheme; assembly: GCA_907164685.1. NCBI lineage: Eukaryota > Metazoa > Arthropoda > Insecta > Lepidoptera > Pieridae > Colias > Colias eurytheme. The sequence goes on along the minus strand of CAJQZN010030355.1, from coordinate 24,874 downwards.
CTTAGGTAAATCTTTCTCACAATTTTTTTTATAACTTACGGGTGACTTTTATATGATCATTGAAAATTGTTTGAGTAAGAGTGTACCTAATTAAAAGGTTGATTGTATTTTTTAAGAAAATAACCTACGCAAAACAAAAGATTCTTTCATTTTTAAACAATTTTTCCAAATCTCCACTCATGATAAAAAGTGCACATTTTGCGAAGTGCACCAATTGAGAAGAGCACCAGTTGCGAAGTGTACCATTTGAGAAGTGCACCAGTTGCTAAGTTCACCATTTGAGCATGGTGTACAAGTTGAGAAGTGCACCAAATGCGTCAAACCCATCCAAATAAATTGCCAGATTTTTATTATTTTTATATAAATTCTTCATCTTGGGAAAGTTCTCTTTTTATATGATAATTCAAAATCACAAATAAAATAAAACAATTAAAAAAGATAGATTGGACAATATTATAATAACATCACACTGCGTGCATACGAAATATAAGACAGGTAAAAAGGTAGTATTGTATATTAGTGTTAGGTTCAATATAAACTCTCAAAAAACTTGCACACTCGCCCAAATTTATTATTAGGTACTACATCTTTCAAGTAAAGCTATGGTGGCTATTCAGCACTATAGACATCTACTCAACTTACAATCTTCTATTTGAATAATACATTCCCTCTCTTAACATAACCTAACGATCCCTATGATAACACTAAACACTCATACACACATACAATAAAACGAATTTAAACAAATAAATCAATATTAATGCAACAAAAATAACTTTTTGTGAAAGTGTGTTTGTCTTCCTTGCACGTCGCAAAGACGCGATATTATGGTATGAATTTTGTAACTGGAGATAGGTAGAAACTAGGAGGCTAGAGAGTATTAGGCTACTTTTTAACGCTGCAATACTTTTCATTCCCATATGAATATCCATTTGAATTAGAATCACTTTAAATTTTAGAAATTCCGATAGATGGCGCTTATACTATTAATTTTCCTTAACCCCGGGGGCAAAGTCGTATGTTACAGCTAGTTATGTATAAGGTCTCTGACTCACCCGTCCGGACAATCAGCATAATTGACCATTGTGGCCACATCAACCAAAGGATTCCTTAACACCATAGCCCTAAACATTTCTGGGTATTGTCCAGCCAAATGCGCACAAAGGAAACCTCCATAACTTCCCCCGTATAAAACTGTATCTTTTTCTTTAAAAGATAATCTTTCTTTCAACTCTTTTAAAGATAAAAGGCAATCCTGGACATCATAAACTCCAACATTTTTGATGATACATCTCGTATTAGCGTCTCCGTTGCCTGTAGACCCTCGGAAGTTTAGGAGAAGCGTGGACAATCCTAAGCAAATAGATTTTACTTTTATTTGTGACTAAATTTGAAATTATTTTCAAGAAGAAATTTGAAAGAAAGATTGAGCCTTTTAGGAAAAAAAGTGATGATAACTCGTATTACGTATTAATTATAAATAAGTGAAGTGTCCATTATAATTATAGGGATAAATGATATATTTAAGAATATTGAGGATATTAAATAACTAACTTGTTTTAAATACTTGTGAAAATCTGTGTATAATAAACTATACATACAAATTGACCAAATCAATATCAATATCCCATTGCCCACACCATGCGACGACGATATTAACCTGTATTGACAGTACTACTGCGATTCGTGAGACCTTATACTATCGAGAAGACATACAGAAGAGTAGTTTTCCGCCCGCTTAGCCGAAGAAAATTCAATAGGGAATGAGACGTTTCACCGCAGTACAATTAGCCTATGTCCCTGTCTAGCCTATCTCCAGACACAAAAATTTTGCCATAATAGCGAAAATTAGTAAGAATAAATACGAAATGTAATAACTTAAACATGTCAACCTTTACGTAGTGCATAAGAAGGATAACATGTGTGACAATAAAAGCCGTGATCCCGCCAAAGAAACCAGAATATGAAGTAGAATACACCTGTATATAACTATGGGATATTAATTTCACATTATTGTACATATTTTCCCCGTCGTTTTTAATAATTAGGTACCAAAAATCTTACTATAGTATAACTCACCCGTCCGGATTATCAGCATAATTAGCTTTAGTCGCCAAATCGAGCAAAGGGTTCCTTAACACCATAGCCCTAAACATTTCTGGGTATTGTCCAGCCAAATGGGCACAAAGGAAACCACCATAGCTTCCCCCGTATAAAACCATATCTTTTACTTTTAAGGATAATCTTTCTTTTAATTCTTTTAAGGATAAAAGACAATCCTGGACGTCATAAACTCCAATATTTTTGATGAGACATCGCACATTAGCGTCTCCATTGCCTGTAGATCCTCGGAAGTTTAGGCGAAGCGCAGAAAAACCTAGGCGAATTGTTTTTCTTTTATTTCAGAACCAAATTAGGAGATATTGGAAGAATTTTCAAGATGACAGTTATCATTAAGACTGAAAGTTTAGGAAAACTTGCACCTCGTTCTTAAACAAAAAAATAGAAGCGTCCATTATAATTAATATAGACAAAATGTCATGTTTATTTATATTTATATGAAATAATATACATTTATTTAATAAACAATAATAATAAGTAAATAAATTATTACGTCTATGAATTATGTGTTTTATATTTATTTTATACAAAACGAATCTACCATATTGTGTATTCATTTGACGCAACATGACAATACATAGATTGCCAATATTAGATGTTATGTTTATATATTCCGAGTTTTCACTAACAATCCATACTAATATTATAAATGCGAAAGTAACTCTGTCTGTCTGTTACTCAATCACGCCTTAACTACTGAACCAACTTGCATGAAATTTGGTATAGAGATATTTTGACACTCGAGAAAGGACATAGGTTTTATCCCGGAAATCCTACGGGAACGGGTTTTTCTTTGAAAACGCGGGCGAAGCCGCGGGCGGAAAGCTAGTTAAAATATAAATCTGTTTCCAGGTATCTTTCATTTGCACCTGTTTTCAGGACGTCAATAGTCTACCCGCAAATATATCCAATTGTTCACAACCATTCCAACCAAGCTAAAGACCACCGCTTTCATTAAATGCACTCTGTTACAAATACACAAAGTAAAAGTAAGTATGCAAATCTCCAAAATCAAAGAAATAGTAACACACTACATAAAAACCAACCCCCACACTCACGCGTACAAAACTCTCCAATACGAACTCACACGCTCTGACGCACTAAGCAGTATCACTAACCACTATTGAAACGTGATTAAAACTTGAGGTGTCAAGGGACACCCGGATGGAACGAAGTTCTATAAGAGAAAGAGAGACAAACAGAAAATCACGCACACGCCGTACAGCTCACAACTATGGTAAAAACTGTCGTTACAACTTTTCGTCTTAATTTTTTCCGTATAGCCTTATATCCTTATAAAAACACCTTTTGGCAATACTTTGCAACATTTGGCTAAACACAAAAGAATTACAATAACAAAAAAATCGTTCTAGTCTTCCACTCACCAATCCGGTATATCCGAAACGGAGGCCATAGAGCTTATATCAATAACAGGATTCCTAGACACAGTCACTTTAAAGAAATCTGGATATTGTCCACTCAAATGTGCCACCAAAAACCCTCCATGAGACCCGCCGAATAAACACAATTGTTTCTCATCTATAGAGTATTTTTTTATAACTTCGTCCGCCGCCATCTTGCAATCGATGACGTCAGCGCGACCGATTCGTCGAGGCAAGAATCGCACGGAGCTATCCCCATTGCCGATCGAACCCCTGTAGTTTATTTGCACGCTCGCGAAGCCTGCAAATTGGGGTGTAATAAAATCTTCTTGTGTGGATTGTATAAAAATACAGTTTTATGAATGTGATGTTTTGGTCTGATAAATAGAGATTTATTAAATAAAATGTATAAATTGCGGATTTAGCTACATAAATAAGTAATTGTCATAAATATAAATAAATAACGGTAATCGATAAATATTTTATAATGGACACTTCAACTTCTTGTGTTCTTATATGATGAAATTAAAAATGTCTTCTTGAAAATTAAAAAAAAATACTAAATTGATTGATTTTAATCTTAAAAAAATTATTTCTCACATTTAAAAGACAGAAAAAATAACAAAAGTTTAATTGTCAAAAATTGAACGACTTTTTTCAAGGAAAATTAATTGAATAGTTTAAAATACATCAATGCCCTAGCTATCTTCACAATAAAAAAATCTTATAAAAAAGACTCACCCAACAAATGAAACATGGCCGTTTCAAGCGCGAACGCATTCACGAAAGCGGAATGCGGTCCGCCGTGGGGCCACACTACTAGCGGACATTTCTTTGTAGCCCCACGTATGTATATCGCCGTGAATGTTTCTGAAATTTGTCAATTTTATATATTGAAGTGAAACTTCTTTAGGCGCGTTGCGAGTAAAATTTCAAGGTCATGGCAATACCGTCACGTCATGGAGTGAGGCGACGATTTTGCTTTCACTTCTGACACGTGTGCTCGGTACACACGCTCTTAATATTTTTTGTTTTATACATAGAAATAATAAAAGCGCTAATGCATTTACAAACGCATAGTACGGCCACACTACCAGCGGACATTTCTACTGATGTATATCGCCGTGAGTGTTTCTGAAATTTGTTGCTTTTATACATTTATTGACATTTTTTTCTTAGTAAGTGCAGAAGCGTGGCTTGGTGTGGACTCGTACGTAGATCGGTGAAATAATAAGGCATTGATGAAGATATGTAAGTTTAATGCACTTGACAAATAGGTACTAGGTAGGTACAGTACAGCGTACAAATTAAAAAAGAGTGTGTGTGCCGAGCACACGTGTCAGAAATGAAACTTCTTTGGCAAGATTCAAAGATACCAAAATCGTCGCCTTACTCCATGGAGTTTGGATTGCGTCATGGCAATATCGTCACGTCATGACGTGAAACGAACGAAACAAAGAAACAAAAATCGTCACCTTACTCCATGACGTGACGGTATTGCCATGACGCATCCTTGAAATTTTAGTCTCAACGCGCCTAAAGAAGTTTCACATCAAAAAACTAGATTATTTTTTTCATTTAAACCTTCCACAGTTCCTTTTCTACAGAAAAATGTAATAATAGGTCTTACACCAAGTTATATAGAAAAAAATTGGTTGTCTGTAAAGTCGGTTTACTGACGATAGTAGAACGTGACAACGTCCGATTGTGCTTCTTTGTCGCTTGTTCCGCGCTCTCGCTTGCACTTCAAGCCTTATGGAACGCCTCAGAGCGAGGTAACGCCGCATGAGTCATGTTTTTTCGTGCGTGCAGTTGGCTCTATCGAATTATAAGACGTTGTCACGTCAAAAATTAATATACTCACTGACATCATCATCACAGTTCTCATGTTCTAGATACATATACTTCACTTCGGCTTTGCTCAACCCCTCTGGTATAGGGGTCGGTGTTCCCACCGGCTTCCACTGTATCTTGTGTTCTGATCCCGGGCCGGGTAATTTTGCTACGTATAGCTGCAATGTTTAGGTTTATTAAGAATTTTGAAGTGAAAACTTCTTTGGCGGCGTTGATCACTTTTTCTGTAATGGGTATAAAATCTTAAACTCGCGTCAGGACACGTGACCTGATCGAAAAAGCGTAAGACGGATGGATATCAAACATGCTCAACGTTAATAATCAAGTTTTCACTTCTGCCGGCACTCCCGGTGTGCAACCCGTCTTTTTTTGTGTCTTCGTATATGAACGTGTGTGAGCATGTAAACGTGCGCGTGCGCATACAAAATCATGCGATTATTTCAATATATTCCTTTTAATATTAGTTAAGTTATATTGGTAGTGTGTATGTATAGTATCCTAGATTTGCTTATGAAAAAGAGCGTGAGCGAGCCGATATCTCAGAAGTGAAACTTCTTTGTCAAAAATCAATAATACCAAAAGCGTCGCCTTACTGCGCAACGTGACTGTATTGCCATGACGCTACCTTCAAATTTTACTGTCAATGCGCCTACAAAAGTTCACTTCAAAAAATTATCCGAATTGGTCCAGCCATTCTACGCTTAGCAGCAGATTTGGCGATTGATTTTTATTATATGAAAATATTACCTGTCCCGGAGTGGTTATATTTGAGAAGGTGGCCAACACTACATCAGACCTTACACTTAGTACTGAGCATGAACCAGCTTGTTGCGGCGATATATTAGTTATTACACCGCTTTCTGGTAAAAGAAAATATTTGAAAAAATTAATATGGAACCAAAAAATAAATAATAGGCCAAAAAAATAGTAGAACCTTTCCGTCCTTAAGGGGATGAATATGGGATAAAAGTTTGTATGAAATAGATGTTAATATGACGTAGGCATCCGCTAAGAAAGGGTTTTGATCAATTTTAAAACTACTTAAATTATAATAATACTTCTTAACGCGAGCGAAGCCGCGGGCAAAAGCTAGTAATGATATATTAATTATTCATAATAGAATATCAATACTATAATCACAACAATCAATCACACACTATGCATAAACATTCTTCAATTAATTGTATCATTCTACATACTCAATCAGATAACTATCAAAAATGTTTGCATGCAAGGAGACATTTTAATTTATTTTATTTTATCTCAATGACAAACTTATTTATATTATTAACTCTCTTGATATAAATTTATAAAGAATAGAAAAAATTCGATCACAAGTCGGGACTCGAACCGGCATCCTTTCAAGCCAATCCGGGACGGTTGCTAGACCGGGTTCGAGTCCCGCCTCGTGATCGAATTTTTTCTATTTTTGATATAATATTTAACTTATGCAGAATTTTGTAATTTCAGACACACAACAGAACACAAAATTTATTTTGTTTGTTTGCACATACCCATATCCAAAACATAGCTATTAACTTCCACTTGCTTCACGGTATTAAACACGATCCTCTTCCCATCCGCCGACACACACTTGGCCGGCAAATTATGCGTGTATACGCCGAAGAAATCACCATTCGATATTTTAATACTGGTCTGTACTATGTCTATAAGGATTGTTTCTTTTACTTCCGATTGCTCTGATTTTACAATTTCTTCGATCTGAAATTATGGATTTACAGTATAAAAACTATTCTGACAATATGTTAGTAAAACTAAATAAAAGTATCGAACACGACATAAAAATGGATTAATTATCTTTTCTAATAAAATTACGCAATTTTCGCACAGTTACCAACTTTTAAATCTATCGTAATTTTTTTAAGGTGGAGGATGCGTTAACTACCTACTGTACTTTGGAAATCTATACTTAATATTATAAAGCTGAAAAGTTTGTTTGTTTGAACGCGCTAATCTCAGGAACTACTGGTCGGATTTGAAAAATTCTTTCGGAGTTAGATAGCCCATTTATCGAGGAAGGCTGCTAGTGTATTGAAAAATGTGGCCCCCGGAGCCCTACTACAACTACATAGGGGTCCCAGAATAAAACACAAAATAATAAATAAAACTTACCGTATCCTTATCCAGCTTAACCAATTGATGACAAGCATCATGCGGGCCCCCGGAGCCCCGCTGTAACCACACAAGGGCCCCGTTTGGCAAAAAGCGAGGAGATAGCACTGACACACCAGACGATTTGCTTAGACTTCCTGAAAATACATTGTAGATTCAGTTTCTTTTGCGATAGTAAGATAGACTCTTCCTTAATACATATTATAAGAAAAAAAATACTATAAATTAAAAATGTTGTGTGGTTTAATGAAACCATGGTAAAAGTGAAACTTAGGCACAAAATTATCATATTTGTACGATAATTATCGTACGGTTCGACCGTCACGCGACATGCGCTACACAGACCAAAAAGTTTGAGACGATGTAATAAAAGTTTCACTTTAAAATTGATAATATTCAAACTTATAAGTTATATGTTCCAAATAATGATATTATAGGAAATATGATTAATTCATAATGTACACGGACGCATAGTATCACAAATACATGCAATCTACACGATCGGGTATCGCGACGTTGCCGGTCCGCACGACGAGCGGCTCGCGCGACGTTGCCGCTCCGCATGACGCCTCGTGGCCACATTTTTAATTGTTTCGACGCTAGATGCAAGCTTTCTTCTTGCAAATTGCAAGTTACAAAAGTGTGCGCATGACATGCGTATTACGTGAACGTATTCTTTAGACATTTGTTTGTATTTAATCAAGGTTCAAAGAATTGAAGAAATTAATACAAAAAATACCTACAAATAACCATTAAGCAATATATTAAACTCAAAGTTAAATTAAATACATACTATATGATCCTTCGAAAGACAGCCAGAATATTTGGCTTTCTCGATTAGTACAATATATGAGGCCCAAACGGCTAGGATCTTGCGTCTTCCACGCTACACCGACTATGCCTTTACCATCGGGCGAGAATCGAACCTGGAACAAATAATTATTTTCATCATATCATCACCATAATGAAACTTAAACTCAAAACAAACAATGTTCTTGCAAATTTATTTTGTCAAACGTTTGATGTTTTGATTGAAGTTAAATATGTTAAGTATTGAGCCGCTGCTAATTTTTACAATAAAAGTATTAGCATGTCTAAGATATAGAATTGCAAAAATTTCTATGTATTTATGAATGTTACAAATAAAAAAATATTGCGTTCATTGTCATTATGAATGTTACAAATAAAAAAATATTGCGTTCACAGTGATCAGCTGTGCGCGATTACGCACGGACGCATATTTTGTGACCGCTGATTTAGTGCCGAGGACAATGACCTCTGATATACTTAAGTGTGCGAACTGTAACATCGTGATAAATGAATTATTGTCGTTTATAAAAAATGTACTGGATTACATGGATGAAGACAGTATTCATCAGCTGTGTACTAGTTCGTTTTCGGCTGACGAGATTGCTAAAGCTAAGTCGTTATTATCTGCATCGATACCCAACGCTAGAAAGCTACCACCTCGTAGAAAAGAACGAAGCAAGAAAATGTCCCGAGACCTGGATGACATTATCTGCATTTTGAAAAATAATAATTCGGAATGTTTCCCTATATTCGTTGCGAAAGAGCTGCATAAACTCCCGCCAGTCACTTTTGATCATGTGGATGCAACACGAATCCTCAAGGATATCTTATACTTACAAACGAAACTGAATTTATTAGAGGAGAATGTTGTAACCGTTGACAAATTTAACACACTGAAGCAGGAGGTAGACAGCATTCGACACGGTTCAATAACAGATTCCTGCAGGAATATAAATACCAGGAGAGGGGGAGCATGCCATAGGGATAGTGCTTGTTTTATTAACAATGAGTCCAACACACAAGAATTACGCTCACACGAATCTCAGACATTAATCGGTGCCCACTGTTATAATCTTACTAAAAGTGTAAATCAGTCAACACCGTTGTCAACCGATGCTATTGAAGATTTTGTCTCTTTTACGCACCAGCAATACGATGAGACAACGAGCACTAGGCACGTGGAGGCCACAGCAGCTACCGCGGTTTCTGACACAGCGTGCGAAGATAACAGTGGCTGCGGTGTCCTTGGAAGAGCGAGCGGGAAAGTGCATGTTGAGGCCCGCACTGCGGTTCCGTGCAATAAAACTGCCGCGAGTTCTTTCTTATCGCCCCGCTGCTGCGCTCGGGCCGCAACTGAGTCATCGACTGCTATTAAGAAACTGTCTTCGCATAACGAGAACAATGTGATTACGAATACGCCTGTGACAGTTTATGATTGTCTGGATCGGGACAAATCTAATAAGATCGATGATTGGCAGGTAGTTCGTAAGAAAAAATCAACCAAATATAAATTATTAGGGCAAAAGGGATGTGCATCACCTTTTAAGGATGATAAGTTTAGGGCTGCGAACCTTAAAGTGCCGCTGTTTATCTCTAATGTCAGCATGGATACGAATGAGAGTGATATTATGAACTACATTAAAGATAAAACGGGTGAAATTGTGTCTTTAAAAAAGATTAATATGCGAAGTAAAAAACAATATAATGCATATAAGTTATTTGTACCGAAAAATAAATTAGATTTATTTTTGAATGACACATTCTGGCCAAGCGGCATTACATTCAGGCGTTTTGTGCAATTTTTATACAAAACGAAGTCTAGCATTGTTAAAGTCAATTAAATATCTTTAGTATGGATGGTAAAAGCCTATTACATTGTAAATTTACTAGTTTTATTTGCAAATCTTTTAAGCGTTCTATTGATAATATTAGAAGTATATGTAACGAGTCAGATTTGGTTGCATTACAGGAGACATGGCTACTGCCCCATGATATACCATTGCTTGGGTCGATTTCTTGCAACTTTGAATATACCGGTAAATCAGCAGTAGATACATCCAAGGGTTTACTCACTGGTAGGCCATATGGGGGAGTGGCTATTCTCTGGAAGGTTGGTGTTTTTGATTCAGTTTCTGTAATAAAGTGTAATAGCTCACGGTTGGTTGCAATTAAAGCGAATATTAAGGACCGTTCTATTATAGTTTTCTCAGTATATATGCCAACTGACTCTAGTCATAATTTAATTGAATTTACTGAGATTCTTAGTGAAATCAATGCTATTGTTGTGAGTAATGATGTTGAGTGTATATTTATTCTCGGTGATTTTAACGCTCATCCGCACGAGCTATTTTATAGAGAACTAATTAGCTTTTGTTCTGAACAATCTTGGATTTGTGCTGATGTTTTAAAATTAGGCGAATCTGTAAATAACTATACCTTTGTAAGCGAGGCTCATGGGTGTAGACGTTGGTTGGACCATTGCATAGTTTCATTAACAGCGTGGCACACTATTACTAACGTGAGTATTAAAGAAGATGTGTATGTATCGGATCATTTGCCGTTATTCATTACGTGTGATTTGGGTGTTGTAAGAAGTAAGAGTGTGATGCGTGACATGCCTCGTAGTAAAGTTAACTGGGGTGAAAGAAGTAACTCAGAAATTGATGCTTACCGGGAGTTATGTGATAGCAAATTAAAAGAAATTGATTTTCCCCATGAATTAATCAGTTGCAGTCACGGGTCATGTTCTTTATCTGAACATATGCAGGTTCTGGATAGATTATACAGTAACATTGTTCATAGTTTATCTGAATCTGCAATTTTATCTCATCCAGAACCTCAGCCAACGCGTACCCATAGGCCAAAAAAATTATGTGGGTGGAATAAACATGTGAGGAATGCTCACCGGGAGGCCAGGCTTAGCTATAGGTTGTGGTTATCACACCGGCGTCCACAGTCGGGGATTATCTATGATCAAATGTGCACTACTCGAAAAAAATTTAAAAGTCGTTTGAAGTGGTGCCAAGATAATCAAGACCAAATTAGGATGGATATATTAGCCGAACACCAAGCTTCTAAAAATTTTATACAATTTTGGAAATCTACTCGAAAACTTGATGCTAAGCCGGGTCTACCTGTGAGTGTGGGTGGGAAGAATGATCCAAGAGAAATCGCTATGATGTTCAAGGATCATTTTACAGTGAAATCACCTCTCGGACCACCTAATACAGTAGTGGATGCGGGGTCTGGAGGGCGTGGAGATGAACCTCTGTTTCATATTATATCTTCCAATGAAATTAAGTCAATTATTAAGAATATGAGCAAAGGTAAGTCTCCAGGTCATGACGGGCTCAGTATCGAGCATTTAAAATACGCGGGTTGTCATCTGCCTAAGTTACTCTCGATGTTTTACACATTATGTATAAGGCACTCCTATCTGCCGGCAGATCTCATGAAAACAATCGTTGTACCTATTTTAAAAAATAGAACAGGTGACATCTCCGACATAGGAAATTATCGCCCCATATCTCTCGCTACGATTTTGGCTAAGGTATTGGACAGTGTGCTTGATGCGAGATTAAACAATTTTTTGGACTTACACGATGCACAGTTTGGTTTTCGACCTGGACTTTCCACTGAAAGTGCAATCTTAAGCTTGAAGCATACTGTACAATACTATACCAAGCGTAAAACACCAGTGTATGCTTGTTTTCTAGACCTTTCCAGGGCGTTTGACCTCGTGTCGTACGATGTTTTATGGAATAAGCTGGAGGGTAGGGGTTTACCAGTTAGCATTCTTAATATCTTTAAGTATTGGTATGCCAACCAACGTAATATTGTAAAATGGTCTAACGCTTTTTCCGAATCGTATGTGTTAGAATGTGGTGTAAGACAAGGGGGGCTGTCGTCGCCTAAATTGTTCAATCTTTACGTAAATGGCCTTGTTGTCGAACTCAGCAATATGCGGGTTGGTTGCCGGATCGGAGGTATAAGTTGTAACAACATAAGCTATGCCGATGATATGGTATTGCTGGCTCCGACTGCAAGCGCCATTACTGAGATGCTCAAAGTCTGTGAGACATATGTCGCTGCTCACGGTTTGCGTTATAATGTGGCTAAATGTAAATGCATTGTTTTTGGGGACGTTGGTAAGCATAGGAAATGTACGTCTGAGATATCTCTTAACGCGATTACAGTTGAAAGAGTTAAAGAGTTTAAGTACCTCGGACACATGCTAACTGATGACCTCAAAGATAATGTAGATATCGAACGTGAGCGTAGGGCATTGGCGATCCGAAGTAATATGTTGGCCCGTAGATTTGCCCGTTGTAGTAATCCAGTGAAAATCACGCTTTTTAAAGCCTACTGCCAGAATTTCTACACGGGTAGTCTATGGTTTGACTATACTGATGGATCGCTTAATGCCTTACGTGTCATGTACAATAATGCGTTTAGAATGCTGTTGGGACTGCCTCGCTACTGCAGTGCGTCTGGAATGTTCGCTAATGCGCATACTGACGATTTCTGGGCGATAATACGCAAAAAAACAGCGTCTACATTCGATAGAGTGCGGCGCAGTCGCAACAGTCTCTTGATGGTAATTTCGGAGAGATATATGTCATCTTTCATGGGACACTTTGTGCGTAAACTTGTCCATTCAAAGCGACAGGTTTACGCATAGGGTGCCCCGTCAACTGATGATAGTACTTTAATATTTACCTACTAACATTAGCTTTTTAAGTCACGTACTAACATTAATGGATCCCTGTAATCTAATTGACTAAATAAATAAATAAATAAATAAATAAAATTGTCATCATCATCACCATCCATATTATGATTAGATTAATTAACTTTCTTTTTTAATATTTGCACACCCGATCGATGGGTAGAATGTATTAGCCACATAATATTGTAATTAAAACATCTATAATTTGTAACTACATTCTTGAAAATAAATATAATTCGAATTTGAATTTGAATTAATAGATTATATTTACCTGTCCGGGACATAAATCTTCTGGTAATCCTTGCAATACTGTAATGGCTTCATTGTCCAAGTCACACTTAACAATAACAGACTGTTTCTTGCCAACAAGTTGTTCGCCCCAGTCCGGTTTGTAAATGTACTCTTCGCCCTGAAATATATATATTGTCATGATTATAAAATACCAAATATTTTCAGTAGCCTTATAGATTTTAATATGTGTATGTTTGAATGAATGTACCTAAGGTAACGGCACCAGTGGTGGACAAGCATCCAGTAATGGACAAAATAAATATTAAATTTAAATATTAAGGCCAAAATTAACGTTATATAATTTGGCAATACTTAAAATAAAAGTTTGGTTCATAAGCTATCAGAATACGACACTTCATCTTATTCGGCCAAAATGTTTGAAGATGGCAGAACGTTATGTTTAGTTGCTGCGACTCGTTTCGAAGAAATCCATTTTTACTAAGGAAATCCTTAAGGAAGTGAGGACACAATTTTGGTTATAAGAATTTTTGTATAAATGTCAGCAAAATTTGATATTACTTTTATTTATAGTAGTTAAGTGTACGAAATATTACACGATTTAGTATCATGATAGGTTATGTTGTTTAAATAAAATTCTTCAGTGTCCATAACTGGATTTAATTCTATGGATATATCCATTTATGGACATATGTCGAAAATAAACTTTTTTTAAAGTTATTATTTACATGCGCTTCTCTGTATTGTCTTTTCTTTCTGATTAATAATATACCTATCACGACCATTTCAAACAAAGGGTTCCAATATTGTACAACAATTGTCCATGACTGGATTTGCTTTGGTTCCTATAATGGACATTGATATTTTTTGTTAAAATTACACTAATGGGTCCAACAACATAATATCTATCTAAACATGAAGAATATATTTTAGAACAATGGGTCATTATGTGCTGTGCGACTCGTTTTCGGCTTCATTCTCTATCATTGCGTAGAGAAGTCGCATACTTATGCGTATTGTAACGCATCTATCATAGAGAGTTCTCTGATGAACTGTTTGGATCGCTGTCTGCTGCTAAATTCCACCACCATATAGCATCCATGCTTAAATTTCATCCACACAATCTTGACAACAGTTTAAAAAAAGCTTTTTGCCTCGTGCTACAATTTGGAATCCATTTTAACACGAGGGTGCTACAATTTGGAATCCATATCGATGGACCGATCAGATTAAGGCTGCTGGCGGATTCAGATTGGCGATTCACTTCACGAGTGTAGCGGAATGCCAGGAAACAGAGATATGAAACATCGTGAAGCGGGTAACATCTACCCCCCCCCCCCGAAACCTCATGTTGACCACGTTCGCTCTGACTAGAGTGATATAACGAAGAAGAATAAGTCCCAAAATGGATGGAATGGCAGTACTTTTTTAGTTATATTTTTCATCCCTGACTTATTGAGAAAAAAAAACAATATTGGTGTTTCTTAACGGACATAACTCGTATTTAACGATGCATTTGTCCAATTTTTGCCTAGAAAATGGAAATTAAAACTGTTTTAAATATTATAAGTATGCAAAATAATTATTAAGTACTATTTTTCATAAATGCATCCCCGATTTATTGTATTCCAATCATCATTTTCAAGTGGAGAAACAACATTAGGTACAGTCCATAAATGGGTGTTCATAACTGGATGTTGTCCAAAACTGGGTGTCCATCATTAGATTTTTCACTGTCCAACACTGGTGCAAAAAAGTGTTTTTTTAATTTATAAATAACTTCTTTATTTATGCATTGTAATCTTTTTTCTAACATTGGTTACGTTAAACTAACATTGAACTAAAGGTATAACTAAACAATATCCAATAAAGTTAAAAAACCTACGAGAAATTTGCAAAAAACTTCAATTTTTTCCTTAATCTGCACAAGACTGGTGCCGTTACGTTATGTGTTTATAATATATAAAAATAATTTAAAAAAAAATTATAAAAGCAATTAGAAAATTCAAATTCTAGGGCCCTGTAAATATTTCATTCAGATTATCAGTTAAAATACCGCACAATAAATCATTTAAATAAATGTCTTTTGAAAATTGCATTATACAAAGACTGTTGTTTTAGCCGCTATTTTGATTACGAAAATACGTAAATCAGTTCAGAATTTATTTTTAATGAAGATAGATTAAATCATAGATAAATACAGGCTGCATTTTGCATTAAAAAGTGTAGGTAATAGAGTTAAAATATAATATTTTAAATATATCAAAATCTACTTACAGGTGTAACTTTTTTATCCCCGCTACCTTCATTCTTATCGCTGTCCACTGCCTTCCTTTTAATATACGCCTCAGATTTCTTTGGTTTCTGCTCAGCAATGTATATCAAACTCTTTTCATCTGGCGACCAGTCTAGACTGCCAAACTCACCTTAAAGACGAATTTATTATTATTAATTACAAGCTTGAAGGTGAAATAATAATTTATTTTATTGATTAAATACTTCCAGCATTAATATTAATTTCAAAATAGGTGTTATATCAGCAAATCACATGAGTATAACCACTTTTTTTTATCACTTCTGCTATTAAGAATAGTAGAACCTATATAATATTTATAATTTTAAATATAGTATACATAATAATATTATAAAGCTGAAGAGTTTGTTTGTTTGTTTGTTTTTTTGAACGCGCTAATCTCGGGAACTACTGGTCCGATTTAAAAAATTCTTTCGGTGTTAGAAAGCTCATTTATCGAGGAAGGTTATAGGCTATATCATCACGCTACGACTAACAGGAGCGAAGCCACAGGGGTGAAACCGCGGGGAGCAGCTAGTATAGTATACATTTAGAAATTAAAAATTCTAACATGGTCTCCCCATGACCACGCTAGCTGCAAAACGTCGGGACAATAATATGTATAATGAATAATAAATTGCATTTAAAATCTGTTTAAACCTTTTTTAATTCTGTCTATTTAAATTGGGTTATAAAATTTTAGTTTCTCAGTAACATACAGGTGAAGCTAATAAAGTATATAACACTAACATACCGACCGACGACATATCGACCGACCGGTTGGCTCGGTTGGTAGTGGCCCTGCCTTCTAAGCCAGAGGTTGTGGGTTCGATTCCCACCCGGGGCAAATATTTGTGTGATGAACATAGATGTTTGCTATGTGTCTGGGTGTTAATTATCTATATAAGTATTTATTTAAAACTAGCGGTCCGCCCCGGCTTCGCCCGTGGTACATATTTACGTTTTCTCTACATAAGAACCATCCTCGTACTTCAATGAATATAATAGAAAAGAATTATCGAAATCGGTTCACACGTGATTCCGTGACAACGCGAAACGGGTGCAGACCCGCCGCCTTTTTATAGCTCCCGCCGCGAAGCGCGTCGAACGCGGCAACTGATACACAAAAATAATCCTTATGGCATGAATCATGCCATGTATTCACGCGCGATGACTTATAGCGTATTTCATGTATAACTTTGGTGTTTCTACACCGATTTACATGATTCTTTTACTATAACCTGCCCAGGAGTATGAAGAATAATTGTGCCAAATTTGGTTAAAATCCGTCGTGTAGTTTTTGTTACTATAACGAATATATAGACAGACAGACAAAAATTTTACTGATTGCATTTTTGGCATCAGTAGCGATCCCTTATCACCCCTTCATAGTTTTTTTTTTAATATATTTCATGTACAGAATTGGCCTCTCTACAGATTTATTATAAGTATAGATTATATATATGTATGTTTATCAGCCATCTGGTTTCCATAACACAAGCGAAAGCTTAGTATGGAATCAGATCGTGCCATGTGTGAAAATTGTCCTGAAATATTTATTTATTTATTCATACCATCATCATAAACATCGCCATGCACATCAAGTGCAGTTAAATCAATGGTATGCGCCAGGCAGCTCTTGGACCACACTTCGAGGAAGCACTTTTTGCTGTCCTTGCCGTTGGTCTCTTCTCTTATTATAGCTTTGTAAGTGTCATGAGGAGATATAGAGGATAGTAATCTGAAAATTATTTGTGGTGATACAAACATAGCTTTATATGTATATGGTTTGTTTAATTTATTACTGAATGTTTAACAAAATTAAATTAAAAACAATGCAAGGTAAAAAACAGAAGCATTAATAATATTGCAGAATTACAGCACTATTTATCTAACAACAAGAACAAACTGAAAAGTATTCCCATTGCAATATTTCAGTTAACTAACAAGAAAATACAGTTCAGAAGTTTACTTTCAAGTTTAGAGAAAATTATAATATATACAGGGTGACTGGAAATTCGACGTGATCCTTCAAAGGGGTTATACTAGAGGTCATTTGCAACAAATTAAGTCCAGTTAACCAGGGGTCAAAAATGGATGGTTATAGAGCACTGAATTCCAAAACCATATTCTCATGAATAAAGATAATATAAGACATCAAAATATAACTTTTATCATACAAGAACTGCCTTCCATAACTGAAATAATAATACTCACTCATTACTAACATCTACACCAAAATCACTCTCAGCAATCACTTTCAGTTCACTGTCGAGCACATAGTCTACAATATATTGGCTATTCTTGCCTCTATCAAGGTTTCTGACTGACCATTTAGAAGAGATCCTCGTACCACTCTTGTTCAATCTTCCACCAACAATAGAGGGTATTTTAGCCAATGTTTTGTACACTTGCACTATTTTCTCTATCTGAAATATTAAAAACATAGTCACTACATAGTATAAAACAAAGTCGCTTTCTCTGTCCCTATGTCCCTATGTATGCTTAAATCTTTAAAACTACGCAACAGATTTTGATGCGGTTTTTTGTAATAGATAGAGTGATTCAAGATGAAGGTTTTAGTATATAATTTATTAGGTTTTAGACAGTGTACATATAAAACTATTAAGTGACGGTAACCTAGTGTACATATAAAATGTAACTATTTTTGGAAGATGGTTGAAACAGAAGTCTTTCGATTTACCCTAAATATTTTAATCTTCAACTTAGCCCACATACTACTAATATATTACTAGAAGTATACTTCTCCTGTTTCTAGTATCTACTGTACCAATATATTTAATTGGTGAAGTCTGAAGACAGATTCGCAGTAAATAAGGATGGTTAAGAATGACTGTGTAAGCTTGCCCTAAAGAAATTTGGCTGTAATAAAACATATGATGGTATATACTCCATTCACCAAACATATTTTAAACAAATTTATGGCAAAATAACACATACCTGCCCAGACATGTTGATTAACTTCAGAACATTTACAGTGTAACTGAAATAAAGAACAACTTCATTATTATTTTCAACTGAAGTATCACAGAACAAGTGCTGAAGTATGAATTAAAACTAACTATGCCAAGTTGACACGTGGTTGACACAGTCAAGTTACATCCCCCCCCCCCCCTCAGAAATAACTTATGCGCTTTTTAAACCTTACTAAATTTAGAATACCAAATCAAGTAATGAAGACCATGAGTGTTTTTTCGGAGGAAGTCTAATACTTCCTATAGGTCGTAATCTGTATTGGAAAGAAAATTCATTCTTCGTTCTTTAATATCCAACATCTCATATCCCTTGCCTTTTTTGACGGTTGACACTTGACCGTTGACAGTACCCTATATATTATTATACTCTTTGGTTAACAGTCGCAACTCGCATTGAGATTGAGTTTGAGTCTATGGTTCATAGAGTGGGCTACGGTTTGAGTCACGGTTCCCAACTTAGGGGTTTTCCTGTGGGGTTTTCCCCCCAGATTTAGGGGGTAAATAAATACGATATGATTTTTTTAGGGGTCTGAAATTTTTAGGGGTATTTTCAGGGATTTTTTTGACCCTATAATATTTTTAAATTGATAATTACTTGGCTAGTTTTAATATTTATTTCTTGACCTAGCGACTCATACCGATATCTAGTGATGTCTTAGATCATTAAGTAATGATCTAAGAGTGATGTCGAATTATCTTCAGATGAAGACGAAATATTTTATAACTTGTAACTATATATAATAAAAAGACTTTTGAAACATATTACAGCATATTATTAAGCTATTGCATAGCTTCTATCGCGGGCCTTGAGCGCGGGGACCGAATCCAGAAATTTAGTAACGAAAAACCTCACGCTCCCCACTCCGACGGGCGCGGAGGTGTGGCTTGAAGCCTGAAGGCATAGCATGCTTTACCGCGGCAGTCCCCGAGTGCCACACGTCTTTTTTTCTAAATCATTATGAATTTATATTTGTATATTTTTTTAGGGGGACAACTGAATAATTTAGGCGTTTTTAGGGGTTTTTGAAACAAACTTAGGGATAAATATTTTTGAGAGTTGGTAACACTGGTTTGACTTTTGACTTTTGAGTCATCAAAACGGGCTGCCGAATATAAACATTTGAAATATGTACTTTTAATTTGTTAAAATATTTAGTACTCGATTTGTTTATGTTATATCTAAATTTATTATCTCTAACAAAATAAAACTGTGAATATTTATCAAGCGTCCAAATATTGTAGATTTTAGTTTTTATGTTATACTTTGTACATAGTTTACTGTTCGTCCTTTATAACAATTAAATTAACCTGGTGTTGGGAATTTCTATATATTGTGTGTGTCATTTTTTTGTTGTAGATATCTGCGCTTGACTGATACATTTCAGTTTCTTATAAATCTATGAGATGTAAAACTATCCACAACGTGACATTGGCAAAATTGTGGCAACGCAGCACTGCCATCTATAAAATAAATTGAATTGAATTGAATTATAAAACATACTAATTATAATATATGTTAAATATATTATTATAGTAACATTCATTATTTAAAAATTATGTAAACTAAAAGTTAAAGTAATTAAGAAAAGGATAAGGTTAGTAAAATAAGTTTAATTTATGAACTTACCGTTTACCATTGCTTACTTTGCTGTTATTGCTATTCCAAGAATTTTATCAATGCAAAATGCTTGACCTGCTAGTAATTTTTATTTATATTCCATATAATTTTACATATTGCATTTTTTATGTTTCTGATAGTCTAATATGTAATTATTTGTATTTTTTAGATGATTGAGTTGAAGGTGTGTCTTGAACGATTATTTCACTGCACTATATGTAAAATTATATATAGAAATGGATCGGAATATAGAGATCATATATTGCTACACGTAAGTTGAACTTTTTACATTGAGAAAATGAAAAAAGAAAAATAATGAACAATTTTATTTTTAAAATTTATGTAACATGTTTAAAAAGTTGAGATAAGTGAAATTCCAACGAAATGCGTCACCATAAAAGTCACTCAATCACTTATCTAAATGACTTTTTTATTATTTTGAGAGCTTTAAAGCAGCTTAATTACATATTTACTAACACAAATTATAAGAGCTAGCGCACACGAGCAACTTGTCTCCGCAACTATTTTGTCTCCGCAACTATTTTGTCTCTCCCACCTATGGGCTAGTATGAAAGTGCGCGCACGTAGCGACGCAACTCCCCATACAAATTGATGGGAGAGACAAAATAGTTGCGGAGACAAAGTTACTCGTGCGCGCTAGCTCTAAAACTGTCTAATTTAAATTTCACATTCACTACCTAACACAAATTGTAAAACTGTCCAAGGTTGTGTGAAAATAAAAGGCTTTTTTATTTTTATTTTATTTAAAGCAGCTTTATTTGTAACTGTGTATTCTAAAACATGTGAAAATCAGACTTTTCTCTCCATACCATCACTTTATCTCCTATTGTTTTTACATTTTAGGCTAGAAATGCATACGTTAAGTTAACAAAACAGAGAATTTATGGATGTAAATCATGTAATGCTGGATTTATCAATGGAGATGATTATAAGTTACACAAAATATATCATATAATGCAAAATGTTCGGTAAGTGTTTATACAGTTATTTAACTATATAAAAAAGTGTTGACAGTGAGTCTATTTAAATTTTGCATTTTATTAATTTATAATATGTATCTCATAATGAAATTGAAAAATGATTATGGTATTAGATTGCCCATTTTTCGAGGAAGACTATAAGCTATATATCATTACGCTAAGACCAACAGGAGCAGAGCACTCGGGTAAAACCGCGGGGCACAGCTAGTTAGATATATATTAATTTCTTTATGTAATACGGATGAAGACAGGGAGGATGCACTACTAGTTTCTTAATATATGTAATGATTAATATGATTAGTTCCTCAATCTACCTATGAAGATGAATAAATAAATAAAATTAAATCTACACAATATTGCTTTTAAGTTAGAGGTTACGTTTTTTGTTGATAAAAACCTAATTTGTAATATTTTTATTCACAGGCTAAAACATTCAAAGATAGACAGTAACAACAAACATTATACAAAATATATTAAAAATGGTGATATAGAAAGAAAATATGAATGTGCAGATTGTGGACGAAAGTTTGTTGAAGAAAATACCCTGAAGATGCACTCTCAAGTCCACAAACCTTATCCATATATTTGTTTTTGCGGTGTTGGTTATTATTTGGAATTTGATTATGATAAACACAAAAGTTTAGTGCATGGTGAAAACAATGGAACCAAAAATGTTGAAATCAAGACTGAAATCCCCAAATCCGAAAGCAAAGTTATCTACAAAGATGATTTTGAAGAAGACATCTATGACGATAAAGGAAGTGAAAAGTCTGTTCATATGAATGATGATTATGATTACTGCAAAAAGCCTCGAAAAGCGACGAAGAAGAAAAAACCTAAGACACCAAAGGTTAAATTAAAAGAAAGAAAAGAAAAGAAAGCAATCTCGCAAAAGGCACAATATTATGAGTGCAACCTATGTAATATTCGGCGTTTTAAAATAAAAGAGAATTATGATAATCACATGTTAAAGCACAAGAGATCTACATGTAGTTATTGTGGAAAATTGTCTAAGGATGTATATAGCAAGCAATTGCATGAACGAATACACACCGGCGAGCGACCCTACTCTTGCAAATTCTGTTCAAAACCATTTGCTGACCCGTCAGCTTTACTCAGACACACAAGAACACACACAAAAGACTACAGATATAACTGTGACTTGTGTCCTAAGAAGTTTACTGATAAAAGTGGACTTATCAGCCATAGACGCCGCCATAATGCAAGGGAATTTAAATGTGATATTTGCAACAAACTGTTCTTCACAAAAAGCGACCTCGCAAAACATTGCATTGCACTCCACACTGGTAGCAAGAATTTTGAATGTAATAAGTGCGGCAAGAAGTTTGCTCATAAATCCTATCTTGTTATACATATTAAATTTTGTGAAAGGAAACCAAAGGAGAAGAAGAGAAATAAACATAAGAAAAAGAAAATAAAATGTAAAGTAGAAAAGGACTGATATAGGTAGTAAAATACAATTGATTATTGTGAGTAGTTTTGGATATTGTGAACAATGATGTGGAAATTCATTTATAACACATTCTTATTGGATTAATTTAAGAACAAATGGTTTGATATTGATATAAATCGAAGATACATAATTTTTAATTTTTCTCGTAATTTTATAATTGGACTTTTAGGCATTTTGTTCAACACAATATTCTGTTATTTTATGATTAAATGAAAAAAATTTCGACGCCATTTAATTATACATATACTAGCGGTCCGCCCCGGCTTCGCCCGTGGTACATATTTACGTTTTCTCTACATAAAAACCATCCTCGTACTTCAAGGAATATAATAAATTTGAATTTGTTGATTTGTAAATTTAAAATGTTGAACTAGTACGACAAAAGGCTGATTGTTGTCTTTTTAAATTAATTAAATTATTTTTTTATAAAAAAAAACCTTATTTTATCTGTATAATCGTAAATTAGGCATGACGACAGTATCCATAAATGATCGTATTAGTGTTTTTAAGGGAAAATGTATAATAGATAAATTACATATAGTGACTTAGAAATCTTAAAAACATTAAGATTAATGAGATTATCAATAAAATAAAACATTGAAATACTGCAGTTGGCCATTTTGACTAAAACACGCGTCACGTCACGCTTAAGTAAACAACTCACGTCAGATGTTTTTTGTTGTTATGAATATGTTGAGAATACGCATTTTTATTTATTTTCTATTGTTTCACGTATGCTTTATCGACTCAGAACAGAAATATAATTGCGAATTCACGAATACATGGTTCGGGGTTCTCCGCGCCAACTTTATACAATCATTTCTTATTATTTTCTCGCTTAAAATAATTACTAACACATTTTTGAGCATTATTTTTATGTGGATTCACACTGCAATACTGCACACCACTTATAAACTTTGAAATTCGTTTCTATAACACATATTAAATAAATATTTTTTTAATTTTCTTCGCAATGCGTACAAATAATTACGTATTTACCAAAATGTGACGTCACGCCTACGCCATGAAAACTGCGAGCTGTTTTGGCACAGTTAATAAATATTTTTTGGAAAATGGCTTTTATCTTCGTATATTACCGAAATATAGGGTTTTTCTTGTATAGTAAACGTATACACACATTATGGAAGAGGATTTCAAAATCTTTCGTCATGCCTATTCATATTTTCTTATGAGAATTAAATTTATATATAATATTAATAGTTCCCCGCTAATCTTAGAAAAGTTATATAATATAGGAAATTTGGAAATGTATTTAATCCGTCATTGTGTACAATTCCTAGAAAATTGTCATAATATTCCCTAAAATCGCTGGGAAATTTGTGAAATAAATTACACAAGTTATATTTCAAAAATTTTCTAAAAAAATCACCTCACGTAATTTATGGACACCCCCTTCTTGTTAACCTGACGCATGAACCGAACGATCGAAGTTCGCTCGCACAGCGAACCAAGGGCGCGGCAGCAGCGACAGGCGAGTACTAGAATCGAGTCGACATGCCACAGGCTCTTTTTTCTGTTTGATGTTTCGATTCATTCTACAAAAAAGGGGGTATGTGCCAAGTTCACGTGTCAGAAGTGAAACTTCTTTGGCAAGATTCAACGATAGCAAAATTGTCCCCTTACTCCATGACGTGACGGTATAACCATGACGCGACCTTGAAATTTTACTCTCAACGCGCATATAGAAGTTTCACTAGCGTTAGCTACTATTAATTAGTATTCAGTGGTTTCACTTCAATTTCCTAAATAGCTTCGTAATTGTTGTTGAATTTGTTATACATACTTACTTATAAAGCTATTTCATATTTTTAAGCTTTATTGTTATAAAGTGGGCTGTATTGTATCCCGGGCTCCCGGGTAGACCCTATATAAAAATAAATTTAAATATAGCCTATATTTCGGTCCAGCAGTTAGGTACGTACAAACAATCAATCAAATTACATAAAGTGTGGAAAATTAAATAAGGCCCAAAGTTTAAACTTGCAAAACGACCAGTCTAATTAAAAGTTATTACAGTAAGCTATTAGCCATATCAATTACGTCGGTTTACCGCGCCGGTAGCTGCGTCGCGTCAGCCGCGCCGCTCGATACGTGCGGCGCGCGCGTACCGTGCGCCCCGCGCGGCATTGCCGCACCCCTCGCCCTCAGTATGCTTATCTACCCCGCCTTGGACACCCCTGCTACACGTACTAT
>CAJQZN010030351.1:0-15929 GCA_907164685.1 Colias eurytheme | reverse complement strand
AACGCTTATCTTAAGTGATGGTGGAACCCTCTTTGATATATTGAGTATTAGTCCATTGAATGAGTCCCTCCAAAGGGGGTCTAGAGTGCGTGAGTTAGTAACGTAAGATGTTTCTTCGGAAACATGTCAAGAGTCCCTAGGTAATAAACATACTAAAACCCCGGGCCACTAGGAGGAGCCCCGGAGTGGGGGAGGGGGGAAATGGGTCCATTTTTTCATTTTTCGCTTAAATCTCAAAAACGGTACATGTTAGAGAAAAACTTTCAAGGAAAAGTTGAAAGGCCATAAAATTATCTACAAGTTGTACTTAGATCATTTTTTCCTATATCCTACCGTTTCTGAGTGATACGCAGTAAAAAATGATTTTGGCTCAAACAATTTCCCCATACTACACATCAATCGATCAAAAAATATTTCTTTCTTCCAAAAAACTCAAATGTGCAACTTGTGACCGGTACTGATAGATTGCTCTTAATTAGGTCTATAATTGGTAAAATAAACACATTCCTCCATGGAAGCCTTTAGGAGGAATCGATTGTCAAAATACTATATTAGGGCAGTTTGAGTTACTGAACTTGATCTTTTTATTTTTTACTTCCAAAAAACTCAAAAGTGCAACTTGTGACCGGTACAGATTGATTGCTCATAATTAGGTCTATCATTGATAAAAATACCAGATTCCACCACGGAGGCGTTTACGGGGAATTGAATTTTATTAGGGTAGTTACGATACTTGAACTTTTTATTTTTTTTCTTCCAAAAAACTCAAAAGTGCAACTTGTGACCGGTACAGATTGATTGCTCATAATTAGGTCTATCATTGATAAAAATACCAGATTCCACCATGGAGGCGTTTACAGGGAATTGAATTTTATTAGGGTAGTTAGTTAAAAAGTTCAAGTATCGTAACTACCCTAATAAAATTCAATACCTCCTAAACGCCTCCATGGTGGAATCTGGTTTTTTTATCAATGATAGACCTAATTATGAGCAATCTATCGGTACCGGTCACAAGTTGCACTTTTGAGTTTTTTGGAAGAAAAAAAATAGAAAGTTCAAGTATCGTAACTACCCTAATAAAATTCAATTCCCCGTAAACGCCTCCGTGGTGGAATCTAGTATTTTTATCAATGATAGACCTAATTATGAGCAATCTATCTGTAACGGTCACAAGTTGCACTTTTGAGTTTTTTGGAAGAAAAAAATAAAAAGATCAAGTTCAGTAACTCAAACTACCCTAATATAATATTTTGACAATCGATTCCTCCTAAAGGCTTCCATGTAGGAATGTGTTTATTTTACCAATTATAGAGCTAATTAAGAGCAATCTATCAGTACTGGTCACAAGTTGCACTTTTGAGTTTTTTGGAAGAAAAAAATAAAAAGATAAGGTTCAGTAACTCAAACTACCCTAATATAATATTTTCACAATCGATTCCTCCTAAAGGCTTCCATGGAGGAATGTGTTTATTTTACCAATTATAGACCTAATTAAGAGCAATCTATCAATACTGGTCACAAGTTGCACTTTTGAGTTTTTTGGAAGAAAAAAAATAAAAAGTTCAAGTATCGTAACTACCCTAATAAAATTCAATTCCCCGTAAACGCCTCCGTGGTGGAATCTGGTATTTTTATCAATGATATTTAATTATGAGCAATCAATCTGTACCGGTCACAAGTTGCACTGTTGAGTTTTTTGGAAGTAAAAAATAAAAAGATCAAGTTCAGTCACTCAAACTGCCCTAATATAATATTTTGACAATCGATTCCTCCTAAAGGCTTCCATGGAGGAATGTGTTTATTTTACCAATTATAGAGTATAGACATTATAAAGAGCAATCTATCAGTACTGGTCACAAGTTGCACATTTGAGTTTTTTGGAAGAAAGAAATATTTTTTGATCGATTGATGTGTAGTATGGGGAAATTGTTTGAGCCAAAATCATTTTTTACTGCGTATAACTCAGAAACGGTAGGATATAGGAAAAAATGATTTAGGTACAACTTGTAGATAATTTTATGGCCTTTCAACCTTTCCTTGAAAGTTTTTCTCTAACATGTACCGTTTTTGAGATTTAAGTGAAAAATGAAAAAATGGACCCTTTCCCCCCCTCCCCCCACTCCGGGGCTCCTCCTAGTGTCCCGGGGTTTTAGTATGTTTATTACCTAGGGACTCTTGACATGTTTCTGAAGAAACATCTTACGTTACTAACTCACGCATTCTAGAACTTTTTATTCAATGGACTATATACTATACTGTAACAATGTGTGTCGATGATATAAAATAAATAAATAAAAATAGATTTTTAGTAACAATACATTGATTCAACACAATTCAGACACAAAGACTTATGTTTGTTATCTATTAACAAACAATAGTCAAATAATGACTAAACAGTTAACATGGTGAAGTGTTCTGCTATATAAAATGTCAGTGTTGGAAAGAACCATTCAGTTATCTTTGAATATCTAACTAAACTTAATAGAGGATGGAATAAAACAGCGCCTTTCAAAGAAACCTTTTAATAATGAACGTAAATAAAATGTTGTTTGAACTGAAATGAACGTAAATTACATAAATAAATAATAAGGGAATATACTTACGCTTTTCATCAGCTAACTATTATATCGAATATATATATGTTATTATATATATATGTTAATATATATATGTTATTATATCGAAACGACTTCAGCTAACATTTTTTAAGTACACGAATAAAAAACTACGTAGGTAGATATAATATATTGAATCGAAATAAAACAATTCAAGTGACACTTTCAGGTATCAATTATCATACACGATCACTATCACAATAAAGTTCAAACTCTAAATTCTCTGAAGGCATCTTGCCGTAATACGACCATGTCACTGATACTCTTCAGTCTACACAGTTTAACATCTGCGACTAAACAAAGAGAGTAAGATAGTAAACCGATCGGTCGTGGTAACCACTTCCTGTGCGAGGTGAAAATAAACGAAGGAACTTCCTTTGGTTTTTGCACGATAGTTAATAATTAGTTACTATCGATATAGTAGGTATATCGTCTATTTATAAGGAATACAGGATTGTATACCAAATATATTGGTCAAGTGTGAGTTCCTAAATATAGCATATCAATTACAAATGTTCTTGATTTAAGAATAAAACAGTAGATATTAAATACCTACTGCTTCTATTAACATCATTTAAAATTTTAAAAGAATGATAAAAGATCATCATTCTTATAATAACACAGAGTACAAGTCATAATAATTCGATAATGTTTTCTACGATTGAAGAATGCATTATTAAATTTTCTAATCAGTGAAACTTTATTCGAGAATATTATTGAACAATGATCTCAAAACTATTTTAATCAATTATTTGCACAAGATTTCTTAGATACATAGAATATTTACGTTATTGTTTCCTAGGCATATAAAATGACCTAGATAGTGGAATAATTTAAAACAAACCCAAGTTCCCGAGCGATAACAAAATATAGGTATCTGGGCAGAAAATAATCCTATGTGGAACGAAATAAAAGCTAGGAGTGCACTGGTGGATGCAGCGGAGTTTTCGAGCCGGTAGCTGCGGGGTATGTAGCTGTTAGTATATTTTTGTATGTTTATAATTTAATTAAAATTTAGACAAAAAATTCTTATTAGTATTATTTATATACTTTAAAACGTGTCTTTCATGATTCAAAATATTTGTATTCATCATCATCATTCTCATCAGCCGATAGACGTTCCCACTGCACGAGCCTCCTATGAGGGTATATTTGTATAATTCGTCTAGATTTCTAACTCAAAGTCGAAGTAACTAAAGAAGTAGTTTTAATATGCGAGACCATTATATTATTGATACATTATCTCATAAATATTTTATAGAAATTATAGTGTAGGTACCTACGTGTAGTGTTACAGTATACAGAATGCTAATGCTTACTCTGTGGTTAGCGGTTTACTGAGATTTCGAACAGATCTAGTTGCATAGTAAGCAAATATTGATGTCGATCGCATAACCTTGTTTGAACCAATTTGAAATTGAAATTTTAGCAATAAAAATTTGTGCCATTAATTTTTCGAAACATTTGATTAAGGGTGGTTGGAATATCACGTTTATCTTATTTACAGAAATAATACAAATAATTGTAATTTCGTTTCGCTTAAGATCAATTCTATTATGATATTAGTCGAATAAAAAAGATAATTACTAATACTAAACATAGAGACGATGTTATCGCCTCTATCAACATTTTCTACCAGTAATCTTAATATACATGGTATCTCATCTACCTATGTCCAATACCATAGGATTTTATAATCCAAACAGATACATACCACACGACGTGACCAGGGCCAACGTGTGAAAATAGGCAAGTCCCATTGTTGGCAACTCTTGACCAGTGCAAGCAAGCACAAGCATCTGTCAAATTGTTTATGCAACCAAGAATTGTTTCGCTTTATTTGTGTTGAGTGTTATGAAGTTGTAGGAGCGTTTAAAAAGAAATATAATTCAAGTAGTGGAACATACCTATTATGTATAACTATATCCATACTAATATTATAAATGCGAAAGTAACTCTGTCTGTCTGTCTGTTACTCAATCACGCCTTAACTACTGAACCAATTTGCATGAAATTTGGTATAGAGATATTTTGATACCCGAGAGAGGACATAGGATAGGTTTTATCCCGGAAATCCTAAGGGAACGGGTTTTTCTTTGTAAACGCGGGCGAAGCCGCGGGCAGAAAGCTAGTAGGCTATATTAACTATGAAGTTTAATAGTTAGAAGCATAAATCTGTGAAATAGAAAATTATTTATACGTTTTATTAAACTTGAATCGAAATTTATTGAAAGCGAAGTATTATGTACATAACATGATATTTCGCTTTCAATACGAATTATAATTTATATTGTAAAGTTTGTACAGCATCATAATAGAAATACATCTATGAAATTCAAGAAGTGGGAGGTAGTGGGATGTTTAATTTGTATACAGTTTAAATACATTGTGTTGTTAACAAATTTCATACGCCTACTTTTTAAATTATTTTTTGTACGGCGGTTAAAGAGCACTTTTATATCATATTTCCTATAAAAACGCAATGTTACAAAGTTCAATTCTCTTCTCACATAAAAAACATTTTCACCGAAACATTTTTCACAAAAAATTTACCAAACTCAATTTTAAAAGCGGGCCGTCACTGTCTTTTTCCATTCTACCGCCTATGGCTTGCTTTCTCCCATACAAGAGTATTAAATACTCTTGGGAATTGTCTTTATTATACTTACAACATGCATATAATATAATACAAGAAACATAAAATAGAATCCACCTAATATTAATGTTTAAACATAGAGCTATTAATATGATGATAGTTACTCATTAAAGTAAATAGGTAATGTATAAGCAAAGCCATTTTTAATATCCATAAATTCGATAATATGTAACTAGCTACTTGATAATGTTATTTCTAGTTGATTTACTACAGAGCCCTTTGTAAATAATTATTAATTAGATTCTGCGCTTGCGTAGATACCGCAACTTTACTTAGAACCTAATTAATTCTAGACTGTTTCAGCGAAATTACTTTTCTAAATACTTAAACATTTGCTTCTAACACAAATTGTTTCTGTAAATTATTAGCATTTATAATTTCTTAAATAGTAGTTAAAAGTTTGCAGACTGTCTGCAATTTTTAATGACATTTCTTTTATGCGGGTGAAGTTTGATTAAAATTAAATTCAATAGTTCACAAGTCATTTTAATTTCATATTCGTTTATAGTATAAAGAACTACACTCTAGCATACCTAGAATATTTTCTGCTTTGGACTATATAAAATAGTAAAAATTCGTGTTATTATTAAGTAAAAGTAAGACAAATTATTTAGAGAATAAAATATAAATTGTTATGCAGTATACGATAGTACGGTGCACGTGCAACATGGGTGCAACATTTTGGCAACATTGAAAGCTATTCCACAAGGCCCAAAATAGCTGACGTTGATGAAATAGCGGTGAACCAATTAAACAAAGAAAAAACAAAAGTGTTAATTGGAAGCGAGTAGGAACACCGCAAAGGGATCTTTAGCAAATATTTAAGGACATTGATGGAAAATAAACACGTCGGCGCAAAACTTGAAAGAAACTGCTATTTATTGAAGAAGCTTGTTAAAAAGTCGTAAAGTAATTGTTTAGGTCGATGGGTTCTTGCAACGTGTACAAATGCAAGCGATTTGTCCAGAATGAATTAATTTGCAGTGCTCATGCGATTTATAGCGGCAATTAGCATGATACGATTTATTATAGACAGTTAAAGATGTATAGCATGGAACTAGGACTAATGCGCAATGGTTTTCCATTACACTGTTAACTGTTAGGTCCTTCGAGCAGGACGCTCTTTAGATGCAATATGAACTATCCGCTTGTTTACGGCTTTTCAGCTTGCTTTACGGCCTTATGAAATTCGTAATAACTACGTGGAACTGCTTTGGATTGTTTTGGATCTGAGTATAATAAATCCACTGGTTCACTACGACCAAGTAAATAAGTAAAACCACAAAGTTGAAAGAATACCGCGTTCAAACAGCACATAAATGTGCTTCATTTTTCAAGACTTCTATAATTTCGTGACGAAATTTTTGCGTCTGTAAAAATATTATGTATTCAATAACAAAAGATTAGAAGAAATGCTGGATTTAAAACATCTCTTACCACTTATTCTGTGTAGGTACTTAGTGATAGTTACTTTATTTTGACTATAACTAATTATAATACTTGATTTTGGTATGAATTTAGTTCTGTTGTGATAAGACACGTCGCGATTGCGAAAGCTCGAGCTCACCAAGTGGCCATAGGTACTTGAGGCAAAGAGCTAAATTAGTTCGTGGATGCTCACTTTGAATCTATTTAATTTGTAAGTAATTTTGAGTCGCTCCAGATGCACGTAGTTTATAAAAGTTCTTTAATTAACTCCACCCTCGTTCCGCTGTATTTGATATTGAATTGAATATAAATGAGTGAATCGTGTTCCGATGGTTTTATGTTTTAATTCGTTTTAAATCATTCGTTTTTATTTTGTAATTGAAATTAGCAACATTTTCTAGGTTTTAACTAATTGAGGGTGTATTAGGCAAATCACAATACCTATCTTTAAAGTAGCGAATTGGTCGCGTGGTAATGTACAATAAGCTATTTTCCACGCAGTAATATAGGTCTTCGGTATTTTACGTTCAGGATAGGAAATAAATCGCATTTAAAATCCGTTATAAAGTCTGGGAAACGTTTATAAAACGGTTATATAAAATTCACCTCACGAGGCGTGTGAGGAATGATATCTCGGATATCGTGGATAGAAGAATATCTATTGGCAGTGAAACTGTCGTTTAGAGAAATGTATGGAATTACGACCAATATTACGTTCAAGGACCTTTCGCAATAAGCATTCCTTTTAGTCTTTACTGTTAGGTATGTAGTCTTTTATAGCGTGGAGCGGAATGTTATTTAAGAAATGATAGTGTGGTATGATGGTTACTTTTGTGCTTACTTCAATCGTAAAAAATGAAAAATAATAGATAGGAATGTAAATGTAACCTCGATATAATTTTACGACAGGGACTTTATACCTTCAAATAGAGAGTACATATTTACTTGCTTCATTAATGAAGCAAGTAGCATCTCATGTTTGCTATAATTTTTAATATTCCTTCTCAAACCATTTATAAAGGAGCTTATACGTGTATTTTATTGATAAACTGTAAAAGTCCACTAAATCCTCAACCGAAAAGCAGCCAGTATATTCACGTGCTATAGCGCGTTAATTCCATTGTCTCAAGTTCTTAACTTATTCGGTAGTTCATAATAAAACGCTAGTTTTCTGTTCGAAAGCGATAAGAGGCTTTTCCGCTTACAAAGATACCTCACACTCACGACACGAAATTTAATTAAGAGCGCTTTAACACACGGAAATTAAGATAGTTAGTTATTAAATTTATTAATCGAGTATATAATTTAGAAGAGGCAAGCTCCGTGGTTATCAATATGATGCAATTATTATACGTCTTAACGAGTATTCCCTCGCGTGCATGGTTTCCTACTGATATAATAAACGTGATATTTTATAAAAAAACGATATATTTTGTTTTCTTTTTTTGGTAATGAAATAGTTTATTATGTGGAGGAGTCGATATGTTTTACCTTGTATCCACGTGTGTCAAGCCGTGTGTCCCAACTAGTTCGACATAAAAGCGGACAATGTTTTTGATTAAAACATGCGATGCCGTAACATAAGATTTTAATTATCTCCATAAGTTATTCCAAATTGAAGTATGTTATTTTGGAAACATTTTCGTGTCACAGCCCACTTATTTTAATTACTAAAAGTGCATTTTAAACGAAAACAAAGCAGACATTCAATGGAAACGGTTTTCACAATAGAAGTTGCAATGTATTACTTTTTGTTTATAGACAAAAAGGTATTCTTTCAAAGTATTCTTGAATTGCAGTTATAACAATAAGATTGTTTTTGTTACATCTGACATACAGCTGTTAATATTTTGTTTATATTTAAGGAATATAAGAGAAAATGTACAGAGTTTGGTCTGATCTGGATTTAGGAAATAATTTAAGCATGGGATCTTTAATTAGCAGCATAATTTCAAAAGACTAAAAATTTATACAGTATTTTATGAAGCTTCAGTTTATTATTATACGACACAAATAAATTTCATATTCAATAATATAATACCTCTCGTGAAACAATTTTCAGACGTAGATAGTCTAACCTTAAAATATGTAATATGTTGTCTAAATCTCATCAGTTTCAATCAATCAGTTTAGACACCTAACATTCAAACACACAAACTTTACCTCTTAATAATATTAGCATAGATTCGGTTAGAGTTAGTAACTTTGGTCTAATTCAACTGAATCAATTTGCATTGAATAGTAGTTGTAGACAATGTTCAAGTATTTGATGGTTTTACATACGGCAGAGCTTTGTTGAATGTTAATTTCTCGTATATTTCTAGTAGGTATTATTATTTGGAGCTTAATAAGGCTTCGTTAGTGTGTTAATTGTAGTCATTTTAGGGGTAGACCTATGAAAATTGAGATAAGCAGTATAATAATTACTACATAAAAACTTGCATTTTGGCGTCCTAAAACTGTTCTCAACATTCACATATAGGTAATTGGATTGTCGCAAGTTTGAAAATCAGGGGTCAAAGGTCACATAAATAAAATAATATAAGCTAATTAAACGTTAGGTATGTGCATGTGTGCATCTTTTCCGCGTGAATGAAGGCTGACTGGTTATTAATTATTTTAATTCAAAGTATGTATGAAAAGTTATGCTTATTTATGTACTAAGTACTTGATACTGCATCGTTCGTTACCTACTTGTACAAAAGGACTTTCTAAATTGGTTCACTTGTCGCGTTGAATATAGGAACCCAGGAACTTCGAAATATTAGAATTAATCTATATACTAATATTATAAAGCTGAAGCGTTTGTTTGTTTGAACGCGCTCATCTCAGGAAATACTGGACCGATTTGAAAAATTATTTCGGTATTGGATAGACCATGCTTTTATCGAGGAAGGCTATAAACTATATATCATCACGCTTAGACCAACAGAAGCAAGCAGAAGCCACGCGGGTGAAACCGCGGAGCGCAGCTAGTTAATAGTATTCCTTTAACGTTTTGTCTGTTTATACTCATCGAGATAAAAGCAAGAAAAGATATGATCGTGTTCAGAAATAAATGTTACAGGTAAATAACTATTTCCCTATTCTTTTGTAACATAGGCTAATGTGAATTTTAATAAATACATAGATTACTATTCCTTGATCACAGATGTTAGATTTAGTATTAATTTCATCACACTTAGATACGAAGTTATGAAATATCCCTTAGTCATAGCGTAGGTGAATCTAATGAACCGCCTTCAGTATGTGGGCTTTATGATTCATTAGATTGTATCTGTGAACTAATTAGTGATAAATGTTTACCAAAATACATAAGCTAGGAGCGTTAGGAAAATTTGAAGGTAATTTGCTAATTGTTTGGATAGGCTATAACAATTAGTGCAATTATTTTAAAGATTAGGTACATTTTTGATTGTTTATTTGTAGTTACCAATCAGATATAATTTTAAAAAAATAATTGTTTCAGTTATAGCAGCAATATATGGTAGGTCAACCAGGTAGTACAAACAACTACTCAACCCATAAATTTTTTTTTTAATAAATTGAAATAAATACACTACTTACTACATAATATGACATCTGTAAAGAGTTATCTATGCTTTGTTTTAAATATTTTTTATCCCAGATAAATCGGGATAAAAGTTTATTTTAGAAAATCGGTGGAGTAGTTGATTTTGTGAATCACTACATAGTATAAAACAAAGTCGCTTTCCCTGTCCCTATGTCCCTATGTCCCTATGTCCCTTTGTACGCTTAAATCTTTGAAACTACGCAACGGATTTTGATGCGGTTTTTTTTAATAGATAGAGTGATTCAAGAGGAAGGTTTATATGTATAATAAGATCCATTAAGTAGTGGAGAAGTACTATTATTTTTGAGGTTTCTAATGTGATGTCGTCAAAAATTACATTTATTCCGCTTACATTGCAAACGCAGGCTGAACCCTACGAGTTTTATCAAAATAATGTACTAAGTATTATACACATTGAAAAGGTCTACAGAAAAGTCCGCGATGGTATATGTCTATCTCTTATGGATAACCCACAATAACTTTTTTTTGTCATTTACTTTTTACGACAAATAATGGCTAATTTTCGAAGCGATTTTAACCAATACAGCATTAATCCTTAACCAATTAAATACCATGGATACATTGTTCATTTAATATAGATCTATATGGCCCTTTACACCGTATGATTTAAGTGAATATTTTCGAAGATATTACAGATTTAAAAATTGCGGGACGTAGCGTTTGCGGCCGCCCGGCTATGTATTTTATACCCGTGCGATGCCGGACTCACCGGAGCGGGCCGCTATATTTTTATACCTATACAACGTTCACAATTATTATTTTTCTGTAGTGTATTTAGTATCAGCATTGCACCCGTGCGAAGCCGGGGCGGGTCGCTAGTAATGTATATAAACCAAGTAGATGTGACAAATGCGTAAAATTATACGCTAGGATTACATTTAGATTTTAGGTACTTACTTATCTCAAGTGTTCCCACGTTAAGTGCTTTTAGAGATAAGGTGTACCTACCTTCTCATTATATTATTAGGCTATATTGTTTAAGACTTTAAGAGGTGTTGGTTTTGCGGAAATAAGCTTGTACAGATTTTAAATTTAAACTTAACTAAAGACACAATGTATGTACATAGTAGTACCTTGTAGTTGTAGGTAGGTAGATACATGGAAATAATGAAATGGATTATTTATTAATATAAATTAATAATTTATAATCTGAATAAAGATATTTGCTTACATAGAGATTTTAAAATAGAGATGTACCTATTGTAAAACTATTTTTTTCGTAGATAAAATTATCCTACCTGTTTAATAAAAACAATGCCCCTCATTTTTAAATTTAAATTCATTGATCCCGATTTTTTATGCGTAGGACTTTTAATCTAGGTAATAACTTCCAATACAGATGTCAAATAATATCAGTAACAAAATCGATGGCACCCGGTAGCGGGACCCCACGTTGACACGCACAATTGCTAATGCAAATTGCGATCTACAAAGTATATCCACTAACTAGTGACATCCGCAACGCATTTACAAGGTAGTTGAGATGAGACGGTAATTGATCAAATTCCGGATTCGTAGCAGACAAACGGACGTGACGTAGTGTTTGAGTAATATAAGAATCTCGATTTGTGGGTTTTTGTAAGATTTAGTATCGGCGTTGGGCGAGTATTAGCAATCACGATAGTGTCTATAGTCGATCGAATCGCCGTATTGGCGGCAAACATCGACGGTCATTTCTTGGGCCAACGCTGCCCATTGCCAAGAAGGCTCATTAAATTTCGTTTACAATAGGCATATATGTGTGATATTGCTATCGTATTGTAAACTAGAAACTCCCAATTCCCAAATATAATAGAACAGATGTAGTTACCAAGGCAACGGACTACACTTACTTTTCTCTCATAAAAACTTTATTTATGTAAATACATAATTGAAATAATTAAAAACATTAATTATTAAATGAGTCAATTGAGGGTAAATATTGTTTTTCGAGCGCATCGGTTTCGCTGTCCCAAATGCCTAATTATCTCCGCTTATCTTACGCCTTATCGAACATGTTTGACTTGAATTTTTATCAACAAGACTTCAACGATAGGCTCGTCTCCTTAAATAAAAATATAATTAATTGGCTTGTATGGTTCTTAATCGGAAAGAAATGAATAAACTTACAAGTACTGTTTTGAAGGAATACTAACTACTAATTTTCGTTAATTGTTGTGTCTGTCTGTCAAAAATTGCGAAATATTTAATTGTACATACAATTCTTGTTGTACTTAGGTAATGAATAATGATTATCTCGGTTTGGACACCTCCAATGCAAAGATGTAGAAGGTAACTACAGACCTACAGTTGATGCTTAACATTTTATCCTTGCATGTAAGGGCATAACGCACGAATTATAATATTCTTTTAAAACACATACCTACGCTTTTAAAAGACTAAAGTACCTAAAATATTACCTACAATAAAAAGAAAAGACTACATTAAAGATACATCATACAAGCATAGTCCGATAATCCCAATACAAACACACAATAGTCGAATATTCACACCATTCAGCAAGCAGAATTCTTCAAAAGCCGATTATCGTTTCGCTTCTGAGAGATTTAAATGTAACATTATGCTGCATCCAATGCAATATCCTTTACCGGATAAAGATGGCGGTCTACACTACATGCGTTGTGTCATAGGTATGTTTCTATTTTACTTTTCTTCACGTTTTCTATTAAATGAATTTTCTTACCCTGAAGCGCTTGGATTTTTGGTATCGTTGTTGTTACTAATCTCTTCACATAATATTATGTTTCATGTAAAAAAACATGTTTCAATATATCTACTTACTTACAACATGACAAGTAAGAAATATTCGAGAGACACCTAAATAATTTTAATCGAGCTATGCAATTGTCTATTTCAATTTTCGAAAGTGAAGTACAAATTAATAGAATTATAACCCGTATATTTCTTTTTTTTCAGCCAAGAGGACAATTTTTTACGTTTACATTCATTGCCATACTTTCAATGGACATCAAATAACAGTAACAATTTAAGGGCGCCTTTTGAATTCCAACCTTCGAATTAATGTTTTCATTCGTTTAATTGTGGCCAATTCATCTGAATTTAAATATGGACATACGAAAATAACCGACGCGGTCGCCCTTGACCGAGAAGCGAATTTAAAGACAATAATTCAGACATGTCAACCATTTATGTGTTGACATTGTTTTGTTCCAACCGACTCGTAAAAGGTATTCAAGTGTTTTTGTGCGTATTCTTATACGTGTAACTTTTTAATGATTTGACGTTCATGGTTTAATATGTATGGAAGTTCGAACATAAAATTTCTAATAACTTTTATATGTACATTGTACATATGTACCCTAGGCACTTAGGTATACCTGTAGGTATGTAATATCTATGAGCATTGAACACAAATTCTTGACAAGGTAATATTTTACAGGATTAATTCAAAAGTTTATTGTTATGGTAAATACTAAATAATTATAGTACTTACCTAAGTAAAAACCTTCATAATATTTTACAGTAGGTATAAGAATTCCATACCTGCAGTGCATGAAAATTACATTCCTAACCATGGCTCTATAGAAAAATGAAAAGGAAAATTATTTAAGGTTCATGGGATTTTTTTAATAACTTCGTATTTTCGATTTTCCTAGTACCTAGTATTGATACTGAATAAAACCTTATTTTCTACATCTAAAGAAACGAAAATGTAATAAAATTAATTTACTTAATTTCATTTCATTTGGATGATTTTATAATAATTACTTACCTTATAAATTAATGAAAAAAAACAGTACAGTGGAGTTATAGCTCTTTTTTGAAGTCTGTTGAAAAGCGCGGCTAATTACAAAATCCAAACTTATTGTTACTCGCTAATTAGTTTGCATGAGCACAAATTGAATGTTAATATTTAATTAAACTAATGTTATAATTTCAAATTGAATTATTATAGTCATTGTTGTTCAAAATTGCATGTACATAGTTTAAAACCTACATAGTTTAAAATTAAAGTCATGTCTTTTTTATATTATACGTAATAACCTATGGCTAATTAAGTATAACTGATTTTAGCCTACGGTTTTATGCGTGATAAAAATGAAAAGACTGTGTATTTAAATAAAATTTAATTCAAACTGGATCAGCAGTTTTCTAGTGATTAACTAACTTCCACCTATAAAACAAATGATATTATACCAGTTTTGGATTAATTTCAATGCTAAAATTCGTGTGAATATTTTAGTGAAAAATCGGTATATCTGTTACGTGTTTACAATCATGCAAAAATTGGTCAGGAAATACGTTATTTTTACTCATTATAGACCAGGCTGAAGCACGAGGCGGTATATACCTACGATATATAGTAGGATACATTGTGTTTACAAATGTTATACAATTTAATTACAGATGAAAGAAAAATAAGACGTAGCGGTGATTTAATTTCTGATACCTACTAATTGTGCAAAATCCGTTCCTATTGGTGAACGTGATGATTTTATGCCTTTCTCGATATTAACAGTGAAATAATAACTATTTAAAATAGGTTCTGTGTTCCCTAAAATTAACGCATACAAACAAACTCAAACTAAAACATTTATTATTAGTAAGTTCAATTAGACTTCTTCTTGAAGCACTTTTGAATCGTCATAACATAGAACAAGCTTTTCAGCTTTATAATATTAGTAGATAATTATTATAGATTATTATCATCTGTTAGGTACCTACTCTTTGTTTCGGTATAACTTAGAATCCCATTTAATATTTGGATCCGTTTGATCGTGTTTCCGAGAAATTTCATGAATTATACATAATTTGGTACTAATTGAGGTTACTTTATACCAGAACTAGTCCAGGGCCTAATTGGAATTTGATAATCATATGTAATTCACTTGTAATCTATACCTATTGTTATAATAATATATAGGTAAGTAGGTATAGGTGTCTGGTATAGTTATAGATATAGGTATAGTATATGAAAATAGTTTTAGTGTAGCTGTGTGTAGGGAGATGAAATTAAAGATAGCGGCCAATTAAATTTTATATTTCTTCTAAATTACACAAAAAATATACTATTTTAATTTATTAACTACAATACGTGGGTCGGTGGCGCGAGCTATGGGACAACTCAGGGCGACGCTATGTGACAGTGCGACGCGGCCGAAAATCCTGCGTCAGCACAGCACCTACATAGTGTCCAAAATTTGGTCTTCTGGAGTCTATGTATCACTGTAGTTCTTGACTTTGAAAACATGAATGCAGTAAAAATAAAGGAATTTTTATATTATTAGGTAGGTATAGTTTCAGTTAAATTAAAGAAAATAATTGTAACAGTGAGTATAGATAGTAAAATAATTAGATAATAATAAGGATAATACGGTCTTGTTTTCGGGTAATAGGTACCTACTATTGTTTCTCTATAAACAATGCAATTACATAGAAAAAGTGTCACAATTGTCCACAGAGCTTAAAATAAATAATAGTAGGTTGCAGTATACTATACCTAGGCATCGTTGCATGTACCTTCCGACTATGTAGGTAAATACGCATTGCTATGTGGGCTTATCAATACTGCTTTTTTTTGTTTAACTATGTGCTTTAAGTCGAAGCCTCTATGATTAATTATTTACTACGAGGGTCATGCCAAAAGTTGTTAGATGCTCTTTACTTAATAATT
>CAJQZN010030348.1:0-20604 GCA_907164685.1 Colias eurytheme | reverse complement strand
AATAAAATTGAGAACTTTTAACTCGGATTACGATAATGTAATATACATCATTTCTTATAAAATTAATAGCGTTATATTGCCGATATTTTTAATTTAAATTCTAATTAAATTTATAAATTCTTGCTGCCTTTTGTCTAGTCAAAAGCACATCCGAACGACGTGTAGTTAAATAAATTAATAATTGAACCCAAAACCCAATCCGTCCCTGGATTTATATATTCAAGAGAGCGCTTTCAAAGTTAACATAATTCTGACACAGATGCACTGATGTGATCCTCAGCCAATGATGGTTTATTTTAAATGCTAGCTTTTAGAGTTCCTCTGTAAGCTGAGGAATTG
This sequence comes from Colias eurytheme, assembly GCA_907164685.1. Classification (NCBI taxonomy): domain Eukaryota; kingdom Metazoa; phylum Arthropoda; class Insecta; order Lepidoptera; family Pieridae; genus Colias; species Colias eurytheme. Next base: position 20,265 of record CAJQZN010030348.1, on the reverse strand, counting down.
CAAATTTTTACGTTTATTGTAGTTATGTGTGGATGTAGTTGGAATGTACTCTTTACTCCGCTATCTATACTAATATTATAAAGCTAAAGAATTCGTTCGTTTGTTTGTTTGAACGCGCTAATCCTATGAACTACTGGTTCGATTTGAAAAATTCTTTCAGTGTTAGATAGTCCATTTATAGAGGAAGGCTATAGGCTATAAATCATCACGCTAAGACCAACAGGAGCTGAGTAATGCGGGTAAAACCGCGGGGCACGGCGAGTAATTTATGTAAAGTGTATTTGGCAAATGTAACGTTTTCCTTGGCTATGTTAGTTTATTAAAATATCACAAACAGATGTAGAAATAAATAAACAATGGATTAATGAAGTTTAATTTATTAGCTGATTATTTTCGTAATTATTTTGATATTCTGTAGCTATTAGCTAAGTACTTGAATAGAAAGTGCTGTCATACATAATATTATAATCTATAAGCAAGATCTTTAAAGCAAATATTATTACCTATCATAAGACGTAATTTCAAGGGATAACAGACAAATAGATCATAGTAAGTAATTTCAGAAATGCAATTGAAACTAAGTAAGTTATTGCGTGATGGACTAACAAACTTACGAACAGAATTCACATTTTATACTTGAAACAGAATTCACAATGAAATGCCTAGGAAAATATATCTGCGAATTTACATTACAAAGGAACCAGAAATATGAATAGAAACTAATTCAACAAAAAATAACTTGCACTGCCGCCAATTTTTGAATTTATCGACAAAAAAATATCGATACGCGACCATCACTAATGAGAGATCGATAGCTAAAGTCGGCCCGTCTGTTACCACGGCTACGCCAGTGTCTGCTGTAAGGAAAGTGGTATACTGAGTATTTATAGTCATATTTCATTCAATCAATATAAATTATTAACTAGCTGGAACACGTCATGACGTCACTCGCAGCTCGCTTCGTAGTTCGTACTCGAAGTTCATTCATCTGCATCCCTGGAAACACAAAAAAAAATTCAAACAATCATATTTAATTTTTTTTTTACAAATCGAACGTCTACACATATTTTATATTCGAAGAAAAATATTCAGAGAGCCTGTAAACTTAAAAATTTAATATATAGGTAACATTAGAAAAACATAAATAACAAATGAACAACACATTAATAACGTATAATAGTATCGTTTCATTTAGTTTGAAGTTTGAAGCGATACTATTGGTTATTTACAAACAAACACATTCCTCGCCAAGCATCCTCGCTCTTTATTGGTGGAGAAGCACTTTTATTATACTGTGGTCCATTGTACCACCGACCTAACCACTGTCTGCCTCAGAAACATTTCAAAGCTAGATTATCTTCTCACACGTCATAATACACCTGAATTAATGCCTGTTGTTATTTACCTGTACCATGTATCACTGATAAGGGACAGTTAAGTGAAATCATTTATTGTCGAGCTTTTATTTCAGTTTTATATGCGTTTTGACCGCTTTTTATATCCTACTAATATTATAAATGCGAAAGTTTGTGAGGATGTGTGTGTGTGTTTGTTACTCTTTCACGCAAATACTACTGAACCGATTACCATTTTTAGCATACATAGAGGGTTACTTGGATTAACACATAGGATAGGTTTTATCCCGGAAATCCCACGGGAACGGGAACTATGCTATGCGTGTTTTTCTTTTTAAACACGAAGTCGCGGGCGGAAAGCTAGTACATATTATAAATGCGAAAGTTTGTGAGGATGGATGTTTGTTATTCTTTCACGCAAATACTACTGAACCGATTATGATGAAATTTGGTATGTTCATTTTAATAATTATTTTTTTATTTGAAAATTTGGTCCTTTTTTGAAGTCGGTTGAAAATAATAAAAAACATGATAACATTTACCTATACCACACCCCGGACACTCCATACAAAATGATCGTTTTGACAGTCACACTGTAGAGACTGCAAATGTGTGTGTTAAGGCGATGAATTAATTTTTCTAACATTTACGGCCCTTTTTAAACCTTCGTAATTTTTATATTATTAAAGTTGTCGTGATGAAAATTCTTGACAAGAAAGTTCAATAGTAACACAATACGTCTACCGTTTTAGAAACATGATTCCATGATATTTTCTCGATAGAAAAAAAATACAAAGTTCTCATTGTTATTTCTTTTTAATCTCTGGCATCTTCAAAATAACAAACGTAAAGTTACGACTTTTTGGATATTAACTATAAAATATACAACCTATACGTCTACCGATTTAGAATTTTGAAATATGCTATGGTTTTGAAATAAACAAGAAATACTTGAAATTAGCGCGCGACCAGCCAATATAGCGAGAGCCGCCCTGTACCTTCCTACCCCGATCGCTGCACGAGTCATTCCCGCTACGGCCGTCACACGGGGAACTTGTGTCGCTCGCGCAATCGCAAAAAAGGGTGACAACACGATAAGACAAAATGAGACAAATGGGGACAATAAAGAAAATAAGAAGAAGAAACATAAAGGTTGGAGGAAAAAGAATGCTTACAATTGGAACAAATTAATGAAGTAAATTGGTTTTATTTTAAATTTGATGATAATTGTATTATAGACGATGTTTGATATGTACCCCTGTTTTAAGTACATAACGAATGTGTAAGGTTTTTTTCATTTATAGCATAGATAATCTTTTCAGAAATCCGGAATCCAGAAGGAAAATAAACCCACTGATTGTTCACAATCATGTGAACCCACTCCTTCGTTAGTACCTTTATTCAGTCAAAAATGTATGTTATCAACGCTCTACTGGTTTTATCGCATGATTCCATTTTTAGCAAAAAGCAACAAAGTGCAAAGAAATAAAAAATCATGGTGAACTTAGTGGAAGTATGGTGGACATAATATGGAACAGGAGCTCATTAGAGTAGTATTATATTTAAAAAAAATACGAAAAAATTTCAAGAATTACATTTCTTAGTAGGTGGTAGATAAGTATGTTGTATAAAGAATTTGATGTTGATATTTATTTCATTTATACTTACTACACCTGTGCGGGAAATTGCTTAGTACTAAAACAGGTTTATATTCATATTTACATAGTAATGTGAGTTTTCATTTCGAAAAATTTTGTGTAAGTATGTATATTAAATTGAGTTCCTGGGTGATCTGGAAACACAATTGGGCCCGGAAGATGGCGCTGCAGTCACTCCTCCTAATCACATGAACCGATTTGGATGAATATTTGTGTGCACATTTCATTGTTGTGTGATGATTGGTTGATTCGTTTTCACATTAGCTAATATTATGTATTTTTGTTGTAAACTTAATTTAATGTTTATAATACATTATTATTGGTATAAATAAGCCAGTGTTCGTCTCACATTGCTGTATCAGCCTACCTACCCTACCAGGGCCTAACTTTGTTCTGGCTATTTTATTTTGATTATTTGTAATGAATAATTACAATTATAATAGAGTGCAAAAAATAAATACATGCGTCAATATATTTTGTGTTTTTTTTTAAAACAATTTTTTTATTTAAAAAAATATCATTCCGACCGCGGCTTTGCCCGCGTGGAATTAGGTTATATCGTGAATCCTGTTTTATCCCACAGAAGTGTTCAGTTCGGATAAAAAGTGTCCTATGTGTAAATCCAGGCAATTAGCTATATTTTATCAAAATTGGTAATGTAGTCTTGACGTGATTAAGTAACAACTAACAAAAAAATATACAAATTAACATCCAAAGTTTCGCATCAGTTTTACTGTATTAGTGATATCTACCACTCTTGACTTTGACTGAGAAGAATTAGGGTTTATAACTTCTTTCAGAAATAGTCTCCGCTCTCCTCCTCCTTTCATTTCTGGGCATGATGTAATATCTACGTCAGCATCAAATTCTATCTAAATCAATTCAGTAGTCCGCGTTATTGAGTACCATTTCATTTTTTCAGAGTAACAATATTTTTTGTTATTTTAAAGATTATTTATAACCTATACTATTTTGTAATAAAGTAAACATTACGAAATATGTAATAATAATTATTAATAATGTCTAAGTAGTTGTTAAAAAGAAGATTATTTGTTTATAAGCAAGAAAATAAAACCAATAAATCAACAATTAAATAAATGTATAACAATATTATAACTGTATGACGACTCCATACATGTTTGTCCCGAGTCGGCCAGCGGCAGCGCGGCGAGTTTGAAAGAATGACTTCGCGCACACCCGCGTTCGCGATAGCGAGCTATTAGACTCCGCCCGCCAAGCAGTGGATTTTTTTTTGTGTATCGTCTTAACGCTTTATGGTTGGCACATTTTTGAGTAGCGTAAAAAAAAATTCGCGTTTTTCTGATGAAATACATCCGTAAACAGCACAATATCTAACTATTTTCTACGAAAAACGATAATCACAAATCCAAAGTAATAAAATTACTTTAAGTCAATTTGATTAATGTTGTCAATCTTCGTTGCGTATCATCCCTGTAGAAAAATATGGACCATTTTATGTCTGATCGTGCGGGGGAGGTAAGTGTTTAATTTTGGCGGGAGGCGGAGAGTGTCCGTTCTGTAGCGTTTAGCTACTATTATGTAGGTATTCTGTGCCTATACTACGTATGTACTAATATAAATTCTGTGCCTATACTCTTATTTACAATTCTATAAAATAATGTAATAGAAATACTTATTACATTCCTTTTTTGTACTTGCTTATTTCAGTGATGATTCGCTAAAATAATAACAAAGAGGTCTTTTACACAGCTCGCACAAAAAACCTAAAATCTTTACTGGAATCTAAACCTGTCGACACTAGATGGTATCTATAACTATCATTACAAGATATACTTTGTTTGTCTGTTAAGATTTGATTACATTGATATATGTGTGCTGGATGTGTCTCTATTTTAATCTATACTATAATACTAGCGGTCCGCCCCGGCTTCGCCCGTGGTACCTAGTACCTACATGTTTAAACTATCCTATCTCTCAAGTTGGATCGAACTGCACATGGTGTGCGAATTTTATTATACCTAATCGGTTAAGTGGTTTAGGAGTCCATTGAGGACAAACATTGTGACACGAGATTTATATATGAATATTATTACACATAAATACAATAATAAAGTTGAAGAGTTTGTTTGTTTGTTTGCTTGAACACGTTAATCTCAGTGACCATGGGTCCATAATATTATATTATCATCATATCGAGGAAGGCTATAATACGCTAGGTATACCGTATACATCATCACGCTAAGACCAATAGGAGCGGAACAATGCGGGTAAAACCGCGGGACACAGCTGCTTGAATAAAAGGCACTACTATTCGGAATTAATTGAAACTATACCTAGATACATCTAATATCTAATATATATTATAAAGGCGAAAGTTTGTAAGGATGTATGGATGTATGGATGTTTGTTACTCTTTCACGTAAAAACTACTGAACGGATTACAATGAAATTTAGCACACATATAGAGGGTAACTTGGATTAACACATAGGATAGTTTAAAAACTATCCTATGTGTGGGATAAATCCCGGAAATCCCACGGGAACGGGAACTATGCGGGTTTGAAGCCGCGGGCGGAAATCTAGTATATTTTATAATGAACAGGAATTGAATTGAAAATATATTATTGTGTTGGCTAGTCCATTTTTCTAGGAAGCTATAGGTATTTATAACATCACACTACGTCCAATATGACCAGTGAAAAATATTGCAATTTTATGTTTTATTTGCTTTTTAATCTCCAGTATTGCCTTTCAAACATTTTATTCCTTTTTGAAATAATTAGTTCGTATTATAAAGCTTTTCTTTATAATGTTATCTATAAAAGAGCTCTCTCTAGTTTCTATATATTCAGGCAATGATTCGTATGTCTGTCCGCGAGTGCTTCAAAAATGCTGAGTCATTCACGATCAACTTATCAAAGCCATAGATTGATGAAGATATAGACACTTCATCGCTTTAGTAAATACGCTCCTTTGCTTGCTCTGCCACAAAAAAATCTGAAAAGAATTACATGATGTAAATTAAAACAAATAAATTAGTGTAGTTTTTAAATTAATCATAGGATTATAGTCCTTTTATCCAGATTTTCATAGGAAACAGTGCTATCAAAATCCTTACAGTAATTGAAAATATGTACATATATATTTTAAAACAGGTACCATATTAGAATACGCCGCGCGCCGTAAGCGAGTTGTTCACGAATAAAATTCTTCTTTTAATATTATGATATCATTGTAAAATTTGTAATGGTACATAAAATTGTTAAAAAATTTGGTCAACTTGTAACAAACAATAATACATATAACATCATAATATTACTTTATTCACAGAAACATGATACATTAGTCACACAAATAAAATGAAATGATATTTGTGGCGCGTCTAATAGCACATAGTTCTATACAAAAATCGTTCAAAAAGCAATATAACAATAGCAATTATTGTACTCCATCGATCTGAATCAGATATCGATTAACCACACGGCTGACACACATCGGCTTTTGTTCAAACATAATGAAATATCTTTGTATTATATACTAGCGGTCCGCCCCGGCTTCGCCCGTGGTACTTACGTTTTCTCTACGTAAAAACCATCCTCGTACTTCAAGGAATATAATAAAAAAAGAATTATCGAAATCGGTTCAGCCGTTCTCGAGTTATGCGCTTACCAACACATTTTGCGATTCATTTTTATATATAAAGAAAGAAAAGAAGATATGTAACCGCTTAAGCGCGCTTGCACCAACTTCACGCAGGTTGAAAAGGGTTGAGAAAAATAACCTAATTTTTAAAAGACAGTTTTCTTTCTTTTCAACAATAATGGAGTGTTTCGATTGAGTAGGTAATTTTTCTATTTACATAGAGGGGACTTTCCCTCCATATGTTATTTGACAATAATTTTAGCCTGCATAGTGCGTTGCACTTTTAGTAGCGTTAGTTACTATTAAGTATTCTTAATAGTAATTTTACGCAAAAATATCCATGTCAGGATGAAACTAACCTTTAAGCTTACACATTTCCCGTACAAAACTACCCCACGGCGAGCAATTACATCACAAATGATTTATCCACATTTAATAATAGGTAATTTAAGTAAGCGTTCAAATTGAGATGTCGTTTAACTTGCGATGGTGGACATAAGTTATGTTAATGTGGTGAATATTTCACACTAATAGATGTTGTGCTTGATAATACTGGTTTGTGTGTTTCCATTGTCACACGGGATTTGTTTCTCTTACGATACGAAGTTTACAAAGAAGGAAAAGCTGTAGACAAGATGTGTGTAAGATACCTACTGTTAAAAAATAATAAAAAGCTCTGTATTAACATGTATATATATTAAACCTTACCAAATTACTTTAAATTATTTGTCTGTTAAGATATTACTATCAGCAAAATCTTCAACTACAGAACTGAATTTCAGTCCCAAAATTGTATTTTTAATCTTGAAATACAAATTTATTTTGAAAATTTAAATTAAAGTTAAAGTCCCTAAGCAGCTAAAGATATTACAAAATTGTATGAGAGAATCCTGGGAATACTTTTGAAAGGATTTTTGCATTGAATGTTGAAATGTACTCGCTCGAGGCACATTTAATTCAAATTCAAAGTTTTCAGCAACATATATGAATACTAGCGGCCCGCCCCGGCTTCGCCCGTGGTACATATGAAAAATAGATGTTGGCCGATTCTCAGACTTACCCGATATGCACAGAAAATTTCATGAGAATCGGTCCACCCGTTTCGGATGAGTATGCAGACTTACATTGTGACACGAGAATTTTATATATAAGAGATTACTAATATTTGTTTATCGCAACGTCTATAATATATTATGTAAAATAAAATAAATATACCAAAAACAATGGAAACAGCCTCTATCTATTCGCGGGGCGTGTAATTTTTTCAACTGTCACCGAGTTTACAGGCACGCTATAATTTTGGACCGGCCAAGGATGCCTAGCGATCTCTGTAAGATAAGACGATACTAGTATACTTATATTATACTAGCTGCGTACCGCGGTTTCACGTATTTTTGAGTTTATCCTTCTATACTAATGTAAAAAGTAGCTTTACACCTGTAACATCAGCTGGTAGACAATGGCAAATAGTTCAGTCGAAATAAATAAAAAAAATACATCAGCTATCTGTCAGTGAAAATCACATCAAAATCAATCCAGCCATTCCAGAGATTACCCGCAACAGACATACAAAATTGTAACAAAATATGTTTCGGTAAATTATCGCACATCTATAATTATTTACTTAAAAACGCTTATTTTAATATTACAAACAGACACTCCAACTTTATTATTGGTATAGATTATCTACAGGGTGTCCCACTGTTGGTATACTAAGCTCAAAGGAAGTTATAGTTTTGCATACGCTGAGTACGTAAAAATTACTTATTTAATTCCAGACGCAATTTTTTTTCAAATAGACGACTTCTTAATAAAACTCTATGTGTACACTGTACACCCATAACAAGCAACCCGCCCAGCTTTGCTACCAGCAGGTGACCTATCGTTTAAGATTATGTTTTCATAGACTAAATGCTCACATTAGCGAAGCGGTATATGCCGGCTGCGCAAAGCTAAAGAAGAAAACATGGATTTTCAGGAAAAATTCAGCAAAATTTATTTTTTATGTAATTTTGTTGTTTAAGTATTTTTTACGTGATCAGTGTATGCAATACTACAAGTCCCTTCGCGCTTAGTATACCGATAGTGGGACACCCTGTATATTATTAAATTATCTATGATATGTATATAAATTTATTGCCTATCATTGTTATTGTAACTAGTATGGTAGTTAGATGGCAAAGATGACGATTGACGTGCCATTGCCTGTATTTAGAAAACTCTCAATTTTGAAATAAAAGTGTAATTTTGAATGTATTTTTATTATTACAAATTATTGTGTATCTACTATTCTTTTACTGTTTGGGGTAAAAAAATGTTTGTGCAAATCCATGTTGCTATTTTTTTCTAAAACTACTGGTCCGATTTTGATGTTGTTTCAATTATTGTTTTACGTTCATGATGGGATTTTAATTACATATAATAATCACTCTATTGACTCATAAAAACTTAAAACAAACACAAATGTGTTTCTGTTAATCTTTAATCTTAAAAATTGTCATTTAACTCGCTCTATAGTTTATTAATGTCACAATTTAGCGCCAAGAAATCGCCATCTTAATTTTAATGTCACTGTCACAACAAAAACCTACATACGTTTCACACTAAAATAAATTTTAATTTTAATTTTCCACATGCTCTTTTAGCACAGTCGGTTAAAACTTAATATCCTAGTTTGCTCCATTTAAAAACAAGTGATTTAAATTTCAAAGGACTACACTAATGAGGGCTTTGATGCATATATTATATTCCAATGAAATGGGGTAATTTATTGAGTTCAGGGAATTTCACTTAATGATGGTATTATTTAACGAGTTTTCCCTAAATATGGGGAGATTTTATATAGTTGAATCTTTTGTGAACAGATTATTCAGGTTAATTAATTGTGGTATATGGTGAAAATGTGTTGTTATGGTGAATGCATACATTTTAAAAATGTCGCCTACAACTTCGTTCACATTTTACCTACAATTTTATTATTTTTGCTGGGATATGCATTATATTTGACCGCACCCTTGGTACAGTGGTTGACGCGTGAGCGTAGCACCGAGGGGTGCTGGGTTCGATTCCCGGTGGAGACGAAGAAAAAAAAGTGTGTCGGTCTGGTAGGACACAGGAGGCTGATCACCTACTTGTCCCTAAAGAAAATCGATCAGTGAAACCGATGTATAATGCATCTGCCCCTTACCCCACTTGGGGACATGGGACTTCACTTTTTTTTTATTTAGGGTATTGCTTTGCATTTAGATAAAGTTTTTATGTTAACACTAGCTTTCCGCCCGCGGCTTCGCCCGCGTTTTCAAAGAAAAACCCGTTCCCGTAGGATTTCCGGGATAAAACCTATCCTATGTCCTTTCTCGGGTATCAAAATATCTCTATACCAAATTTCATGCGAATTGGTGCAGTAGTTAAGGCGTGATTGAGTAACAGACAGACAGACAGAGTTACTTTCGCATTTATAATATTAGTATGGATTACAGACATTCGACACTCCAATATTATTTTCACTACCAAGTACCAACACTCACTTCAAAATATTATTATTAAATAAATTAAATCAATAAAATAACTCTCCATATTTATTAACTCCATTATTTTACAAGAAACTCAACAAAAAACTGGTTACTGGATCAATTTGCAAGAAATAGACGTTTCCAATATAAACAATAACCAAAATAAATTTTACCAATAGTTTACGTCAGCTGTCGATTCATCATCTATTTTAAACCCATTTAGTAGGTTTGCGCAAACAAACAGACGGATTGCATTAGCTGATGAGTTTCTTTGATCAGTGGAAAATATTTTATTTTAGGGATACGCGTGTATTTTTTATAAATGTTATAAATAGTTTAAGAATTAGGTACCTACTACAAGATTTTTTTGAAAAATTGAATTTGCGTGCGAATGTTTATTTTCGATATTTATAAAAAAAATTCACTCGCTTTTTATATTTTTATCTTAGACCGAAAGAAGTTCTTCTTATATTTTTCGTTTACATTTTCTTCTTGTATTATCAGCTACCTATCTGTCAGCGAAAGTTCGCGAAATTAGCTCATCCGTTTTAGCTCATCTGGATGAAATAAACAAAAATAAATTATTATAATGCATATTATAAAATATGAAAACGGTACATATCACTACATAGTATAAAACAAAGTCGCTTTCCCTGTCCCTATTTCCCTATGTCCCTATGTCCCTATGTCCCTTTGTACGCTTAAATCTTTGAAACTACGCAACGGATTTTGATGCGGTTTTTTTTAATAGATAGAGTGATTCAAGAGGAAGGTTTATATGTATAATAACATCCATTAAATAGTGGAAAAGTACTGTTATTTTTGAGGTTTCTAATGTGATGTCGTAAAAAATTACATTTTTTCCGCTTATATTGCAAACGCAGGCTGAACCCTACGATTTTTATCAAAATAATGTACTAAGTATTATACACATTGAAAAGGTCTACAGAAAAGTCCGCGATGGTATATGTCTATCTCTTATGGATAACCCACAATAACTTTTTTTGTCATTTACTTTTTACGACAAATAACAGTTAATTTTCGAAGCGATTTTCACCAATACAGCATTAATCCTTAACCAATTAAATACCTTGAATACATTGTTCATTTAATATAGATCTATATGGCCCTTTACACCGTATGATTTAAGTGAATATTTTCGAAGATATTACAGATTTAAAAATTGCGGGACGTAGCGTTTGCGGCGGTACCGGCCGGCCGCCCGGGTATACATATATTTTATACCCGTGCGAAGCCGGAGCGGGCCGCTATGTTTTTATATACAACGTTCACAGTTTTTCTGTAGTGTATTTAGTATCAGCATTGCACCCGTGCGAAGCCGGGGCGGGTCGCTAGTAATTTTATATTATGCATCAACGGGTCAGACAGTTTTAAATTTATTTTTTCGTATGTTTTTTAAACAATAGTACAGAACTGAAATGCGAAAATATAATATATAATTGACGTTGATTTCATAAAAAAGACAGACATCTGTTCAATTTTGTAAAAGCATACCACGCCTTCTTCCGATAGACTTTCGTGTGTAGAGTTATGAAGGTTTAAACAGGGCTTACATTTCATTAATATTTAAAATTTACTTAATTTATTTATATAACATTTTTATCAATAAACTTTGACCTTTTAACACGTTACGTTTTAAAATTATTGCTACAAGTTATAAAAACTTCATGCGCTTAATTGTTTTATCGATTAATAATAATGGAAAAACCTTTTTCAAAACATAGTTTATGAAGTTGGTATTTACATAACCCGCACCAGACTATACCTAACTATTTTAATTTGCCCACCTATAAAATTAAAACCGACGATAGAATTTTAATTGTATGCATCTTGTTTATAATTTGTTTACGTTAAAATCAGTGCCGGATTAGCCACGTAGCAAGAGTAGCAAATGCTACGGGCCCCGCGACTCGGGGGGCCCCGCGGTCTAATACCTGTCTGACCGTAAAAAAATATCAATTTATAATACACGTACCGTAAAAAAAATACACGTACCTACCACGAGAAACGTTGGTATCAAAATCTACAACAATAATTTAAAATTTTACCACGTTTCTACAATTGAGCGCTGGCTACACCAAAAGTTGTGTTGTACTGCTTGCACTGCGCTACACGCAAGTTGGTAGCACGGCAAAACTAACAGGGGAATCCCTTGATATTGTCATCGAACGAGCTAGTCGTAACAACCCGATCAAATAAAATAGGATTCTATCGACTATCAAACCTTAGATTACAAAATAAAAGGCAGATGGAGCATGACAATCATCCATCGCCCTTGTCAAAGAAAATACGAAATCAAAAACGAATACGAACCTCCGCCAGTGCTATAGCGATTATAGTGTGGTTTGCTATTTTAGTAAAAAAATGCTGTCTTGTGATATTAAAACGCTGTAAAATTTGTTCCCGAAAACAAACAAAAAGATAAAACATCGTTTTACAGGTTCTCTGTAGATTATTTGGCTTATTTAATTTTGTATACAAATAATAATTTTACATATACGAAGGAATACAAAACTTCAACGTATGCTGCCAGTATTTTGAAAATGAATTTGCCATTTTTATGGGTAAAACGGTAATTTATTTATTTATTTATTTATTTATTTATTTATTTATTTAAATTAAATACACACAACAGGTCGCGATCTTGCCGGACCCATAGGCGACATATCAATTTCGGGAGCAGATCGCAACCCAACAAAATGTGTACAATTACTACTATAATGAGATACAGCTTACAGTTATTTAAAGCGTGTTACAATAAAATCATAATTAAAAATTCCATAATTAAATATTAGATATAAAAGAAAGACAATTAAAATAATTAAAATAATGCTTTCTTATACAACAATAACAAAATTACAAAATTAGACAACTAGGACATCATTTCACTATTTGACAAACATGTTCTTTAAATATGTTTATTCGATGATCAAATATATCAAAATCGGGAAATTTTTTGGATAAATCATTGTATAAACGGCAGAAACGAGATATAGGGTTATAAAAAGAGGTATTATTCCTGGTTAAAGATAAAGAAAAAGTATTGTTAGTCCGGAAGCGAAATGAAGCATTAAAATTAACAGTTGACAGTAGCGACGGAGAGTGGATAGATGAGTGAACGATTTTATGGAGTGTTATGAGTTCTAGCCTCTGTCGACGCTTTTCCAACGAGACAAGATTAAATTTCTCAAGAAGACTTTCGTAGCTAGATCCACTTCGTCCGATGTGGTAACGAAGAGAAACCAGCCTTAAGCAGCACTTCTGAAGTCGTTCAATGCGTCTGATGTGAATTGTATAGTGCGGTGACCAAATGACACAGTTAAATTCTAGGATTGAACGAATCAGGGTTTTAAACAAATGTAAAAGACTAGATGGTGTTTTAAAACCCTTCGTGATCCTTGAGATAAACCCAAGGAGACGAGAGCTTCTATTAATAATGTCATCGAAATGACTTCTAAAAGACAATTTGTCGTCAAAGTAGACACCAAGATCTTTAATGACGGAAACACGAGGAAGAAGCTGACTGTTAAAACTGTAATTAAAATTTAATTTGTTAAACTTTCGCGTAAAGCTTATAACAGCACATTTATTGACGTTCAGGGTCATTTGGTTAAGTTCACACCATTTCGCTATAGAATCTAGGTCATTTTGTAGTATATAAGCATCTTGAATATTGGCCACAGTGGAGAATACCTTTAAGTCATCAGCATACATAAGAGATGGGCATTTTAAGTTGTCAATGAGGTCATTGATAAATACGATAAAGAGTAAGGGGCCGAGATGGGACCCTTGCGGGACGCCGGAAGGTATTAGAACAGGTGAGGATAATGAGCCATTTAGAGCAACAAGCTGACTACGATTGGACAGGTAGGAAGTAATCCATCGGAGTAAATTACCATGTATTCCCCAAGCACTTAATTTATTACAAAGTATTATGTGGTTTACTCTATCGAAAGCCTTGGAAAAATCGGTATAGATGGCGTCCACTTGTTGTCTTTTATCAAAGGCAGAACATAAATATGAGTGGTAAGTCAAGAGGTTTGTAGTTGTCGAGCGTTGTCTTATAAATCCGTGTTGATTCGGAGAAATCAAGGGAAGGAGATGAAAATATAGTGTATCGTAGACTACTGCTTCAAATAATTTAGCCAGGCAAGATAGTATGCTAATCGGTCGGTAATTCTCACAGCTCGATTTGTCACCAGACTTCAAAATGGGTATTATGTGAGCCGTTTTCCATACCTTAGGAAATGTACCAGTCTTCAGGGATTGATTAAACATGATCGTTAATGGAATCGCCAATTCCTTGCAACAATTTTTAATAAAGAGGGGTGGTATACCATCTGGACCTGCTCCCTTACGCACATCTAGTCTTCGGATTGTTGTAATAATCTTCTGCTTACTGACTGCGATGTTGTTGAGTACAGAGTTGCTTAAAGATGCAGATATTGTATTTTCGGTAAATGATGAAGTGGAGGATTGCGCGCCTTGATAAACAGAATTAAAATAATTAGAAAACAACTCACATATCCCCCTACTATCAGAACATGTTAGATCACCATACTTCATCGTCTTAGGAATTGAGGACTTGGAAGATTTCTTATCATTAACGTACCGCCAAAAACATTTAATATTATTATCCTGCAAGGCACTTTCAATTGAGGAGATAAAGTTATTATAAGATTTAGAAATAAGCAATTTACTGCGACGACGTAATACAGAGTATGTATCGTAATCGCGTGGATTTTTAAACTTTTTAAATTTTTTGTGAAACTTTAATTTTTCACGAATACATCGTTTCAATGCGGGCGTAAACCATAAGGGAAATTCATCGATTCTTTTGGATGTTAAAGGGCATGTATCGCGAATGATTGTATTTATTATGCCGTAAAATATATCGACGTTGACGTCAATATCGTTGGAACAAAGCACGTTGTTCCATTCGATTTGAGAAACTTCATACCGAGCACGTGAGAAATCACACTTATTAAAATTGGGACGCTTAGGTTGTTTGAAGCGGGATGATGGGTAGTGATTAACTGTATAATTTACTGTAACTGACAATGCGGGATGGTGACGGTCAACTCGGCTAATGGGGTCTGCGTCATTTACTGAAACACAAGTTATTGTTGATAAGACTAAGTCAAGATAACGATTATTAATGTTCTCAATATGATTAAATTGGTAAAAATTGCAAAGATTAATAGTTTCCAAGAGAAGGTTAGCTTTTTGATCCCGTGGATTAGAAGGCAATAGTGAGGAGTTATCAGAGCTTTTTAGCCAATCAATATTAGTAGTATTAAAGTCACCAAGGCATATAAATTCGTCAGTATTATCAGATTGAAGAACTATATTATGAATAGATTGATAAAAACTTTTGATATAGGGTAAAGTTAAGTCTGGTGGTAAGTAACATAAACATAAATGTATACGCCTATTATTTGATTGGGATGGGATAATCGTCACCCAAAGATCTTCAATCTCACCCTCCCATTCATACCTACGAACCACATTAAGCCTTTTATTTATAGCAATTAAAATTCCTCCACCCTCTTTCTTTGTAATATTCGTTGTGTATCTATCTCTTCGAAAAATGATATAGCGATCATCGAACAATTCGTTATCATTTATAGAATTGTTTAAATTTGTTTCGGTTAAACAAATAATGTCGTAGTCGTTACTTAAGATATTAAGATAAATGTCCTTAGTTTTAGATCTTATCCTATTTACATTTTGATAAAATACGTCCATAAAATAGAAAAAATAAAATGACAACATTGTACATAAGTCCGTGTGAGTTAGGTTAAAACTAAAGTGCACTGAGAGTGTCAGTGTTTTTTATTAAAATAGCGTTAGATGACTCATTTCGACGTACGTAAATCTTTCCAAAGCGAACCCAAACAAATTTAAAAGATTTTATTTTCGCTGTCCGTCTAGTTTCGTAGTAAAGGTATTTCATTTCAGGTGATAAATGCTCTGCTACATAAATTTTGGCAGGTGAACCTTCTATGCCCAGGTGGGATGAGTTTATGTGGTCATTAGGGTGATTTTTATTGTGACGGTGAATAGCAGAAATGATTTCATCCCGCTGACGCGAAGAGCCAAGGGTAACTAGAATATTACGAGGTCGTGGAGAAGATTGCGTCCTAGTAACACGACGGCAGGCGCGAATTGATTGGTCATCGCATTGTATTTTACACACCTCACAGAGTCTTTTGAATAGAGCAACAGTGTTCTCGTCCTTTCGCTCGGGTACAGAGTGAATCTCAAGATTACAAGATCTGGAAATGTTATCAATGGTCTCTATTTTTGTGTTTAATTTTAAGACGGATTCCCGTAAACGCGCGTTCTCAGACTGGACCTCTTTTAAAGTTTTAGAGACAGACGTCAGTTTAGACTTTAATTCCCTTTGCTCTTCAGCCAGGAAATCGGTTGTTTGTGTGAATTCTGATCGAAGTTTATCTAAAGCGGTGTTTATTTCTGACTTTATGGCGATTAATACTCTTTCAGAAATTGTCTCGACTATATTCTGCAGTTTTATATCGAGCAGTTGACCGAATTCACTGTATGGAATAGAATGCGAGTCAAGATGTTGAGGTTTCGCTAATGTTTCTTCGTCGCAGGACATTACTGAAATGTCATGGGTTGAATCCAGGACGCGGCGTACTGGTGTATTATCGTTTCGGCGAGGGCGCGCTGCGATATTCTCGCAACCAGGGCATTTCCAATACTTTTTTAGTTCCGAAACCTTGTTACGATAATACTCAGAAGAAATATTCACGCATTGATAATGATATGTCCCTTTACAAGCCACGCATATAATAAGTTCGCGACGGTCAATTAGTTGTGGACATGCTAAGCACTGCATTATAAATTGTATTTTGTAATTAGTATGGACTTATTAAACAAAATAGCAGTGTTCTATTTAGTTCCACAGGCCGTAAGCATTCAAACAGTGAGACGGCGTCGAAAAGGTCTTAAGCGCCATGCATATCGCGGCGCTTACGCGTTTTGCCGTGAAGCTGCTTTGTCGATGACCGAACGGTAGTTTTATATTCAAGTAGGAATATTTTTTCACGGATTGTACCTTTATTGTTTATTGGGGATCACTTATGATGCACTTTTAACGTCAATAAGCACTACACAGATTAACTCACTAATTATTAAGAGAAAATAACACTTTTAACTATTTTTAACGACATAAAATACTTGAGTAAACACAATAACTTGTTAACTGTACGGTACGGTATTTCAAACTGTAAAATGGTTAAAAGATCTTCGAGGTAGTGCTGTTGGATTTTTCGATCGTGAATGTGATTATTTGTATAGTGCAATAAAGGTTCATGATCATTATAAGATAATTTTAATAAGCATTATACTTTTTTTTGTTACTTTTATATAGCTTAAAAACGTCAGAGTCGTTTTCGCCCGCGATTTATCATTCATTTGAACTCCGTGATGGATATGACAAAATTATTATTATTCAGGAATTATATTTATTTATTATCCAGTAAAGCAGCTGACAATGTGGATGTCGTAAGGTGTCACTGAAAATCAGTGTTAAGGTATTATGCCTCAGGTATCCTGAGTGGCTTCCTTTTTTAGCGCAAGCAACCATACATAAATTTATGTTTTCTATTACCTATCTATACTAATATTATAAAGAGGAAAAGTTTGTAAGTATGTATGTAAGTATGTATGTATGTATGGTTTTCACGCATAAACTACTGGACCGATTTCAAAAATTCTTTCACCATTAGAAAGCTGCATCTTTACTGAGCAACATAGGCTATATTGCATTTTCAAAAAAATTAGAGATCCTTACCAAAAATGCAATAATGTAACCCAAGGTGTAAAAAAATCCTCAATAAAACTTCTGTCATCGCGTGCGCTGCGGAATCTATTGAAGATAGAACAAAAAAATGTTCTACGGTATTATAGAATGAATCAATATCTACAAGAAAGTCCGCGATACCATGTGTCCATCTTCAGTAGTTAAGTTACTAACAACAACTTTTTTACGTTTTCAAAGTTAATAGAAGTGCCGACAGTAACCAAACCATGATATCCATACACATATTATATTAATCCTTATCCCATTAAATGATGTTTTACTATAGACCGTTTCAATACCAGCAAAATACTTTTTAAATGAAAAGAATTGGATATTCCATTCAAAAGATATAACGAATTTTTTAAAGTGTCATTCTACAGAAAATAGTAGGTATACTGTTCCTGCAGGCCGTAGTGCGGGGGTCACGGAGGAATTCTACCAATATGCGTCTTGACGGAACACAGTGGGGTTTTGGTCGGTAGGAATCCGACAAAACCCACGGCCCCTCCCCCGGAGGCCGAGGGTATCTATGAAAGATTTCCCCACTAAAACAAAAAAAAAGGCCGTAGTGCGGGACGGGGTAAAGGTGATTTTCATGTGATTAAAAATTAAACCTATAGTCCGACCTATAGTAGACTTTTCACTGTAACGATATCGCTATCTATGCGGGTGAAACCGCAGGGCATTGCTAGTTATTCATAATTTACAATGCTATTGTTGTGTGTTTGTGTGTATTGGAATAAATGGTTTCTTCCTTCTTTCTTTCTAACTTTCGACTAAAAACTACCGCTATCCGCATTCATATATTTTGAAAATAAAAAATAATATAGATCATTGTAATTTTGAAACATTTTTTTTATGTAACTTATTTAATTAAAATTTATCGTTTATGTAACAAAAGAATTTTTACAATATTATAAAAAATTATCATAAACAAATATTTATATTAAAATTAAAATTAAACCCTGACAGCTAATTTATGTAGAACGTCACTAACACCACTACCATAATAATTCAGATGATTGCAATGGCACCTCATAAATCAAAATCGGTTCAGCGGTTTATACTGCAGGGCGTGCCAAAGAAATATTATACACTAGATTTCCGCCCGCGGCTTCGCCCGCGTTTGCAAAGGAAAACCCGCATAGTTCCCGTTCCCGTGGGATTTCCGGGATAAAAACTATCCTATGTGTTAATCCAAGTTACCCTCTATATGTGTGCTAAATTTCATTGTAATCGGTTCAGTAGTTTTTACGTGAAATATTAGATAGATAGATACACTCGAAAAACATAACCCTCTTTCTTCCGTAGTCGGGGAAAAATTTGGGAAAATTTTCAATATCTGGTAACATAACACCCACACAGAAGCACCGTGTACGTACAGTGCAGCGGCGAAATGACAGCACACATAGCTTTATGGAAATGACAATAAATTATTCGGTTTAGTTCGGCAACGCAAGCAAACGAAGGGCCTCTTGACAGAATTTGCTACAGGCCCCGCGCTGGCTTAATCCGGCACTGGTTAAAATATAATGTTTTAAAAAGAAATATATTCCAAAACTTGTCTAGTCTATGTGTTACAAACTCTGTTATCAATCGCTGACGCGTCAAAATGGCCGGTTCCGGCCGCGGGCGAAATGGCCGCTTCCGGCGAATCGCACTTCATTCAAAAAATAGTTTCTGATTTGATTTCGAACTAGAAAATATTAGAATTCTGAAAATGTTGAATAATAAAATAAAATGTGAAACTATGTACTATGTTTATTTTGATAAATTTCCGAAATAGGTGGGCCAATATTGACAATACTTCATTGTTATAATATAGCTTATAATATAAAGAATAAACTATCTTGCTCTTAGGGCCGATTTTTCAATGCTTGGTTAAAACTTATCCGTCCAATAAAGTACAGTGCGACACAAAAGAGATGAAAATAAATGAGGGCGCCACCGTCGCTCATATAGCAACACTGATACTGCGACGCAAGCGATCTTGATACTATAGAATAAAAATCCAAAAATCTATATAATATTATCTAAAATAAATACCGCGATTTAAACCGTTATAATTGTTTCATTGTAGCAATAGTGTAATTTAAGACAAAAATACATTAGTATTTTAATTAACCTACCTAGGTCAAATTTTACTTGAATGTATTTGGAATTAGTTATTTTATAAAAATCGGTCAAGTGTTTAGACTGCAGAGGCGCACAAAGAAACAAACATACAAACAAACAAGCATACATGCAGCTCAAACACATTACCC
>CAJQZN010030347.1:0-13094 GCA_907164685.1 Colias eurytheme | reverse complement strand
TAAGGCATAATTCCCTCGCGAATTCTAAAACGATTTAAGACTCTTTTAGAAGTTATAAGCCGCTGAATTAAAACAATTTTACTTACTTGGCATTTTGGCGGGTTTCTTTTATCTAAAGACACTGGCTAAGGATTATGGCCCATGGTGATATTATTGTTTTAAGAGTGGTTGGATTTGGTATTATGATGTACTTATTGCATTGTTAGTTTGAGTCTTTTGAGTTTTGAGATAGTGTCTGCTTGAATGTTGAATATATTTTGAGTGACATTTTTATTTTTCCACGCTTTCTTCTTTCATGTCAGCCATTATTTTTATCTGTATAATTATTAATAGTATGGCAATAGTTATAAGGAGTAAGAACCACAGTAAGAACTATATTAAAGTGTTAGCACAGAATACATAATAGTAGCTAAACGCTACAGAACGGACACTCTCCGCCTCCCGCCAAAATTAAACTTACCTCACCCCCGCGTGATCAGACATAAAATGGGCCATATTTTTCTGCAAGGACGATACGCAACGAAGATTGACAACATTAATCAAATTGACTTAAAGTAATTTTATTATTTTGGATTTGTGATTATCGTTTTTCGTAGAAAATGGTTAGATATTGTGCTGTTTACGGATGTATTTCATCAGAAAAACGCGAATTTTTTTTACGCTAGTCACAAATGTGCCAACCATAAAGCGTTAACACACACATTTGCAGTCTCTACAGTGTGACTGTCAAAACGATCATTTTGTATGGAGTGTCCGGGGTGTGGTGTTAGTACGAGTTAAGTTTAAGCTTCGATGTTATAAGCTATTATAAACTTCTGTAATTTTAGCAATTAACTATTTTAATAAAATATTACATATTTCTCGCGACATTCTATCATTTCTTTTTTCAAACCAAACAAAAATGAAATACAAATGATACAACAACAACAAAATGTTTGTGTTTCCGCGAAGATTTTTCCTTATGTTCCGACAAAAACAATAATCACACAATAAAATCAATATTTGATATTTTAGGACGTGTTCACAAGATATACGCGTGAGTTATTGCTACATAATGCGTTATTAACTGCAATTTTATGGCCGACTTGTCCCGTTTTATGGCTCATAATACGTACGAGTAGTAAACCTTACTATATTCGTTATACCGTAGAAAGATTATTAAATATATTATATAAAATACTAGCTGCACTTCGCGGTTTCACCCGCGTGGCTCCGCTCCTGTTGGTCTTAGCGTATTGATATATAGCCATAAATATAAATAAACAATTGCTGCGCGCCTTCCTCGATAAATGGGCTTTCTAACACCGAAAGAACTTTTCAAATCGGACCAGTAGTTCCTGAGATTAGCACGTTCCAATGAACAAAAAAGCAATTGGAAGACCGCTTTATAATACAAGTATAAAAGTATAGTTATTCATTATAATATAATTGCACTTCACGAGATGCGAAAACATATTTTTACGTAATAATCTTCCATCATCACATCATAAACACCATAATATTAAGATTAATATAAAGAAGAAAGATATACTTTTAAGATTGTTCTCATAGATAAACTGAAAAGCTCCCATAAGCCAATTTTGAACATTATTTCTGCAGTAAAAAGCTCTCTCCAGGAACGTATTGCTCCTGAATGATAGGCTACATTTCTTTTTGGTTTATCCCGGGGAAACGAATGGGTGAAGCGAGAGCCGTACAAAATAATACAAAGTATTTTCATTTACGGGAAAATATTGATTTATAATCTATGTTCTATGGTATTGTAAGCGAATAAGTATCAGTCTTAACTTTTAAGTGCTTTGCTGGACCTAAACTTTTGTATTGGTCTCCGAGGAAATGGAATACGGAATTGGACTAAGGTAAAGTTACAAGAATAATTATGCGGTTAAATTGTACCCATGGGATACCATAAGATGAATCTAAACTCGCGAAATCGAGACTTAAAGTTAAACCGGTACTATTATGCTATCTACCTTATTATCATTATCTTTAAATTTTCCATACCCTGCATTTTTTAGAATCATTCGTCCAAATTATGTAGAATATAATCTAGGAACATGTCCAAATCATCAAAAAGATAGTTCTTTGAGAGAACATAATTCATTCGAACATCAGAAAAGCATATCCCTAAAGTGCTGGTAAAACGAATATCTGGCTAGTCAAAGTGCCGCACGCCACACTAGGGACCAAAGAGCTGACCTTAGATGAAGGATTGGTCTCCGCGCGCGCGCGTAACGACTAGATACCGCACCACCTAAAAACAATAGCTCTGCGAGTGCGGCAACTCATTTCTGTAGTGTGTGTTAGGCAATTTGTAAAGACGCTAGTGTGTGTGAAGAATTGGGCTGCCAGCTACATAAATTTTACCTAATAAATGGGAAATCTGGTATCTTGGAAAGAAGTTTGAAAAATATTTTTTTTCATCCTGACCTGGCCGGGAATCGAATCCATGAACATGCGACTCAAATCCACTTGCGACGCTACTATACTATAGTCACAAAGGTTGTTTAAAAGTAAAAAAGCGGAAATAAAAAAAAAACATATTACATGAGTCAGTTAAACATGGTTAAACAGAAATAAATTATTGTTATTATAGGTACTTTTTTATACATGTGCTAGTAATAGTATTAAAAAAAAAAGTTCAAATTATTGCTAAAAGATTTCCTCAACCACGTGTATTTTTTGGATATGCAGTACGGTAACACTGTATGGCGTCGTATTTTCGTAGAAAAAATTTTCAATGTAAAGGAGAAATTTCGATTAATACGAAACTTTAGTGATGGTACGTGATCCTAGTGTCTTTCTTATTTTTTGTTGTATTATTTTTAAATAGTTTTATGACACAAATAGGCATTTTACTTCAGATTTTGTTCAAAATCTTTATAAACTATCGGTTCGCCCTCTCCACACAATGCATGTGACACGACTGGCTTGGGTACGCCGAATTCGGCGTACTATTAGTTGCCGCATTTTTCAAGTACGCCGGCGGTATCTAGACGTAGCGCGCGCGCGGAGACCAATCCATAATCTAAGGATCTGACATTTATGACACATGTTACCTTATTACAGTGTGGAATCTACTACAGGTAGAATATTGTACCCAAAAATTTCAAGCGAGCCGTATACGATACCTATATTTAGCTTTACGACGCAAACAAGCGAATTCCACGTATTACCTGCAGAATATTAAAATATTAAGGAAACGCGAACGTTAGGGGCGTTTTGAATAATAATAATATAAATTCTCTCCCATCTTGCTAATCTCAACGCGTGATTAAACGGCCTTTAATTAAACATTCTTTATGGCGCACAATGGAGATATTTTGAATTTCAAGTCTTTACGAAGTTCGAAGGTGAATGTGACGCAGTTATTGTGATATATTAATCTATATAATATTACGTCAAGGATTAGAGTAGGTAGGTAAGGTATGTTACCTAATTGTTTAAAGAATTCTGTGTATATTATTGTATCCATACTAATATTATAAATGCGAAAGTAACTCTGTCTGTCTGTCTGTCTGTTACTTAATCACGCCTCAACTACTGAACCAATTTGCATGAAATTTGGTAAAGAGATATTTTGATACCCGAGAAAGGACATAGGCTACTTTTTACACCGGGAAATAGGATAGGTTTTATCCCGGAAATCCCACGGGAACGGGAACTATGCGGTTTTTTCTTTGACTGCGCGGGCGAAGCTGCGGGTGGAAAGCTAGTTTCAAATATACCGTGCATATTTTAATCACTAGAATATAACTAATAATACGAAAGCGGGACGTTGATTTTCATATAAAATGACAAGTTTTAACAATCAGACGTTAGAGCGACTTTTAAGAACAGATCATCATATAAAGTAATCAGTATGAAAAATGCAAAATTTTTATTGATATCATACCTAAAACATTTCATTTAATACGATGTCAGGTGCATCAATGGATTCAAATAAGAATGGAAATCGATATAAATTAATTAAGAAAGACGCTAGACGTGAATTCAATAAATTCTTGTCTTATTACATTCTGCTTTATTAAACGTTTTACAGACAAGACTCATTGTAGACAAGTATTAAAGATAAAGTAAACTATATACTAGCTGCGCTCCGCGGTTTCACCCGCGTGGCTCCGCTCCTGTTGGTCTTTAGCGTGATGATATAAAGCCTATAGCCTTCCTCGATGAATGGGCTATCTAACACGGAAAGATTTTTTTAAATCGGACCACTAGTTCCTGGGATTAGGGCGTTCAAACAAACAAACAAACAAACTCTTCAGCTTTATAATATTAGAATAGAAGTATAGATTACTCGAAATCTTAATAAAAGTATGTACATCTAATTTGATATAAAACACAATTTAGCAAAGAAAGTTATGATTCGAATGAAATGTGAGATAAACTAATAAAAACTGAATTCAGACGTTACAATAAAGTTATTATAGACAAAAATATAATTCAAGTTCTAGTAATAAATTAATATTCTTTGACAGTCTGAGTGTCTACTTATGCTATTTTTATCTGTGACTGTTAATTCTCTTAGTTGTTTACAGTTAAAGTTATTCTGGGTGATATCACGAGAAGTTGGCAAAAAATAGCTGGTGTGTAGGCAAAGTGTAGGATACACAGTCGTAAGTAACTTCTAAATGATGTGTGAAAATACTCAGAAAAAATGTTGTGTGGTTTTATGAAACCACGGTCCATGGTAAAAGTGAAACTTAGGCACAAAACTATCGTATTTGTACGATAATCATCGTACGGTTCCGAACACTGCTTTATACCTACTCGGCAGCCGACCGTCACGCGACATGCGCTACACAGACCAAAAAGTTTGAGACGATGTAATAAAAATTTCACTTTAATAAATATAATTATTAATTTAAGGAATTTAATTTATCTTAAAATTTTATATCATAAACGTAAACGTTTATTTCGCGAACGATATGTTAATAACAAATAACTAAAGTCGAGCCTAATTTTTAATAGATTTTATGCGTCGTTAAAATATTCACTATAGTCCTATAAAGATGCCAAATATTCGCTATACCTACTGTGTTCAGAAAATGCAGTTTTAAATTTATTTCTAATCTGTGTTAGAATATCGTAGTTTTACATGGCTATGTACAATAATGGTCATCGATTTTACAAGAAATACATACCTATTATGCTCTATATAAATACGTTTTATTAAATTAATGGACATTTTTATTTTGTCTTAAACTTTTATGGTTATCGGACGACGTATATAAATCACTCCTGAGTCCTGACTCCACTTAGGTATACTATCTGTGACTTAATTTTATACAATAACACATGTAAATAAAAACAAACAGTCTCAACATATTTGATATGTCTCTATACGCAAAGAGAACATCTCAAAAACGCCACTTCACAAACAAACATTTAAAACTCGTAAAACAGAGTTTTTAACTCGACATGTTTATAATTCATTGCTTAGTAGCAGTCCATATAAAAGATATCTATTAGC
The DNA here is from genome assembly GCA_907164685.1 of Colias eurytheme. Classification (NCBI taxonomy): domain Eukaryota; kingdom Metazoa; phylum Arthropoda; class Insecta; order Lepidoptera; family Pieridae; genus Colias; species Colias eurytheme. Next base: position 7,618 of record CAJQZN010030347.1, on the reverse strand, counting down.
CAGCAACTGGATTTTGTTTAAATGTTTACATTGATCTAAATAGGTTAAGGTCAGAGATTTTCTTTAGACTTCTAATCAAGTCTAATCTTGTAATATTTACGTATATTGGAAAATGTTTAAATCTGAAAGTATATTCTTTTAACGGACAGGTTTTATTAAACGTTTTGAAAATGAGTAAAATTTCGTTTTATGGAATAACATGTAGATTGTAGATATGTATATCTAGGTGTATAAAAATATTTATAGATGCATAATATTATATAATATTGATTTTATAAAATTCAACTAGCTTTTGCCCAACACTTCGCTCGTAAGTCTAAACCAACTCGAATCTTCCTGGAGAAACCCAACAAGTTTCATTTAAATCGGTCCAGCTGTTTAGGAGTTAGAAATATATTGCATAATGTAATACATACATAGAAAATAAATACATAAATAATGTAATTAAAAAGCTAATAGAAGTATCAGCCTGTAAAATAACGGATGTCATTAGTGTTATGCGTAAAATTCAGTTCATCTATAAATAAACAGACAGACAGAAATGCGACACATACATAAATAAGTGGCGACTGTCTGTTTTCATAAGATTGTGATATTTTGTGTACATATATTATTATATCATAATGACTGATGGGTTAATTTTGTGTATAGGGACCACTGAAAATCAGCGCTGTATTTTGTGAATGCGATCTCAACAATTGCTGCGCTTGTCGGGCTTGTTCGACTTTTCAAAGCATAATGCAATTGTTTTAAATATCCTTATTTTTCATATCTAATTGTTCTACGTAAGTTTTTTTGTGTGTTTGGTACGCGCACGGTGTACGGAGACGACGAAATATACATATTTTCTTATATAGCTTCTCGTGTTGGGTTTTCCAAAATAAACATACATTTTAGTCATATATATTATTATTGGCTATCAAATTGAGTCTTGGTAACTTGAATACATATATGAATATTATTATGACTACCACAATATTCGGGTCACAATCATAAAAGAAGACCCCAGGGTCTTTTGGCATACATTGAGACATACTTATATTCAACAGGCAGATACCCTTTAATGAATTTTAATGTGATCTGGGACTTATTATTATATTCTCTAACGTTATGCGGTAATAAGAAAATAGAGGGTAACATAAGACATAATAGAGTGGTAAAAAGATATTTTAATGGTCTTTAAATACATAAATATAAGATATACACTGTGTACACAATCATTCGTCCTTTGGAAAAAACATACTACCTACATAATAATATTTATAGCCTGAAAATAGTTACTTGTATTTTTTCAGCTCAATTATTTTCTCTGCGTGGATTAATGTTTATTTATGTTATCTTCCAAACTGACGAGTAGGTATAATTATTGACGTTAGAATAGCAGTTATTTAAAGAAATCATTTTTCTAAATATACGGCAATTTATTTTTAAAAATTATTGTAACTAATTGTAGATCGATACTAGGTGTACCTACTTGGAATAAGGCAACTTTTGTGTTTGAATAATTACCTTGTATTTACTGTTTACATCGCCTATCTTAAATCAAACCTTGCAAAAACTCCAAACATTACGGCCATTTCATTAATTTATACTCTACTAGCTGTTGCCCGCGACTTCGTCCGCGATTCGGTCGTTTTTCATCATTCGTCGTTTAAAAAAAATACGTGACACTTTATATTTGAATGTTCTTAATTGTCTCTTATAAAATTTAACTACATTAAAATTGAATACTCTGATAAGAAAATCTTAAAATCATCGAAAATCATAGACATCGAATATCTGAGGAAAACATGAATGAATGTGATTTAAATTCTACATTTCTTAGTAATTAAAATAATAATCTAAATTAAATGTAGATTAACAGTTTGAGCGCACCATTATAGAATATGTACCTAAGTAACGTCAATTACGTTAGTGTACATAGTAACTTTACTAAAAACACGATGACTTTCTTTCGCGCTCGGTACCACAAACTAAACATGTTTGTGGTACGTGGCCCGCGTCACTTTACCCCCCACGAGTTCCCCTCCGTTGCTATGCGAAAATACATTCGTCGCCCTACTGTAGGAAAAATTGTAATACTGTGGCCTGGGCGTTATAACACGCTCAGGGAATTCCTGAGTGCTGATAGACTTCCGTCTATCGGCATTTATACCAATTTTATATTAATATCACCATCTTGAGGAAAAGCTTCTAATGTCGATTTAAAACGCATATATACGGATTAACCTGATGAATTAACATGTTCTAAAATTGTGAAATGAGTTCAGTTTTAAATTCGAGAAATATTGATTTCTTGTATTCGATTATTCGCCGTAGTCGAATACAAAATATATTTAAAGAAACTTAGGTTGGCCTTCAGGCAAAAGGGATCCTATCAAATGATAAACTTGACCTTGTATCTTAAAAGTAAGAATGAAAGGAGCATCTGATAATTGTTGAGCACCAAAGGATCATTTAAAACGCAATACTATAAGAGCTAATATTGTCTAAGAACTGTTTAGATTGCACATGTTCCTCTAAAACTTAAAAGTAGTGATTTCAAAGGTTCCGGCGTATCTTCAAACGAAAGCCGACTCCTTACTCCACTTTAAAGCATTACAAAAAAAACATACTACGTTAATATCGCCTATACAGAAGATGATCTGTAGGTAATCAATTGTGAGGTTATAAGCAAACCCACTTTTATATTTGTCGGACCACACCACCGAATTTGTAGATTGATCTTCTATGTTTACCTCTAAGTCATTAAGACTATGTCGAAATCTGTCTGCAGTAAGACGGGCCTCTCGCTATTCGTCCGTTTCAAGAGACCAATAGTTTCAATTCTTAATCTTTCATTAAACAAACTTATTAATCGTTCTTGTCTCAAATAATGGTAATATTCGCGTCCCTACTCTAGTCATTGCTTATGCTCATGTTCATCTTCGAGAGATCGAATAATATTATGGTGCACCCTATTATTTGTCAAACGGTCTTCATATTGAGTAAAAGTTTCAGATTCTCGAGATAAAATATGACGATCGTGATCAGCTGTGAGACGTAATTCCCTTTCAGTGAGGGTTTCGGTCTCACGGGATAGTACAATATGCCATTTGCGATCAGCTGTGAGACGTTATACCCTCTCAGTGAAGGTTTCGGTCTCACAGGATAGTACATGCCGTTCGCGGTCAGCTGTGAGCCGCAATTCTCGTTGTGAAGCGGTTTCAGGTTCGGCATAACACATGTTGTTTTCGGTCAATAGTAAGCCTCTTATCTCTAACGATCCTTGAGAACTCTTATTTCTCATTTTCTTAACTTTGCTCGAATTTCGATATAAAGATTTTTTAGGTGGCACTGATGCGGGTGAATAAAAATTAAGTTAAAGCCTGATTCCCACGACATGTTTGCTTCACAAATCCGACCGCGCCACACCACACCACATGCCATGGGAATCGGCGCGCTTGTCGCTCGCCAGTGCTTGCCATACGCACACATGCCGTGGGAACGCTCAGTTCAAATCGCGACGGATGGCGACAAGCGCTTGTCGTCTGCCAATGCTTGTGAAGCAATACATATAATAAAATTGTGGAAAAGTGATGTCTGTACAATTAAAATATGTAGAAAAAAATTAGCAGGTGTTATTATTATCGAGAAATCGAGAGAAACCATTTTTTTCTCTTAAAAGCTCCCCCCCCTCCCACTTCCCGAACTCCGATTGACCGTAATTTATTTTTCCTTACATTTTTATCATATCCTTTTCTAATGGGTTTCATCCTACTGCGATTTTTTTTTGTTTCAAAAATTATCTACCCTGGTGTATAGGTAAATTTTCTACATAAAATGTCCTTTAAATTATGTCGTATTATATTTTTAACCCCCGACGCAAAAAGACTGGTGTTATGTGTTTGACCGCTATGTATTTCTGTGTGTGTGTGTGTGTGTCTGTCTATGGCACCGTAGCTGGCTAACAGGTAAACCGAATTAGATGCGGTTTTTTTTGTTAGGCAGAATATTTTCCGACGCTGGTTCTTAGATAAAGTGTATCAAAATTGGTTCATCCACTTATTATACCTACATAGGGGTAAAAGTGGGAATGAAAAAAATGAAAGTTATAATTTATTTTTAAAGATCGTCGGGAAGTTTATGAAATTATTTATTCCTTTTTCTATACACTTTTCTTCGTCTAAACGGTTTAGTTACGTGCTCTCTCTCTCTTCAGCCTTTAGTTACGTGCGTGAGACAGGAAAGATCTAATTTGGATTTGTTGCTGGATTTGATAAAAACTGAGTATCGATTAAGCTGATCAGTGGCTACACCATAGATTATTAAAAACATCCGTTTAAGAAAGGAAGGAAATAGAATTTGCTCCTCTCCCCCCCCCCTGGTTCCTAAAAAATAATATGACATAATTTAAAAGAAATTTTACGTAGACGTACACGTACGTAGAATTAGTTAGGCGTTTCTTTTTTGATTTTCGATATTATATACTAATCATAATTTTTAATTACATTATGTAGTAACTATTTGGTATAGGTTAGGCATTTCATTTCTTGATTTTCTTTAATAATTTGGTACGTAAGTTTTTTAGCTCAGTTTAGTAAGAAATTTTAATAACAATTCTTTTAATTATTTATGGTAAAGTCCGGTCGCGGAGCAGGAAGAATTTCGTACATTAACCTGTCACTGTCAATCCCTTGTAAAAATAATGTGTCTTGCTCGCACAGGTGCAATGACCGCCGTCCTTAGGGATTGTAAACCTTTAACCTGAGAGCGTAAGGTTTGTGTTTGCTTGATTGGTGTCAGGTGTTCAATTATGATTTTGTGAATTCAAAATTTATAAGAATAAACCTCAAACTCTTTATGTCCAATCAAAATCCGCCTAAGTCGAAATCGCGTGTTAGAATAACGTATTTCTGTAATATTGTACCTACATAGTAAATTATTTTTTGAAAAATAAGGTCATAAAGAAGTTTCACTTCTTATGTGTGTACACGCACACTTTTTTTTATATAATATATCGTTGTTATTGAAAAAGTTAAAATGTAACTAACTAATAAGTATTGTAAATGAATAGAGGACATTTATTTAATAAATTAGTAAAAAACATTTTCTCCTCCAAATATTTCATGCACTTCATTCAAAAATGTTTGTGACCACTGTCAGTAGGTAAAGAGGTCATTGTACGAAATTCTTTCTGCTTCGCGACCGGACTTTAGTACGTATTTACTCAATAATTGTATCTTAAGTAGTAATTCAGCATGGGCGTAGCCACGGTGGGGCTGGGTGGGGCGCTTACCCTGGCTTTGATCTGGTAGGTACTAATTGTGAAGGGGAGTGGGCGTGGGCGTGGGATTGGGACTGAACGTGGCATATGGCGTGGGAGTGCGAGTGGGCGCGGGAGTGGGAGCATGAAAATAAAAATGATTTTTTATTGTTGCCCCACCCTGAGCCCATGGTCATAGGTCCCATAGTCACTATTCCACGCGAAAGAAGTCGCGGGGACAGCTAGTAGACAAATATAATCAGAAAGCTTTGAACTCCTAAGCTCAACCATAAAAGATAGACATTTATGATGTCGGGAGATATTTTTTATATAATATGGAGAACATTTCTTTCATACTTGATTTCTGTGTAGCTTTAACCATTAAGATACACGCATTAAGAACGCACACGCGACGAAAGCTTAAAAATGGAGTTGCTGCTCTGCTCACGAATATGAAAAATAATAGTTATTTAGGAAATATATTTCATGTGCAGAATTGACCTCTACAGATTTAATATAAGTAGGTATACATATATTTAGATTCCAATTTCCATGTAACGTTAAATTCGACTATACAATAACTAACAGACAACGCAGGTTACTCTCGTTTCCGTAAGTTGAGGCGGCTACATATTCGGTCCTAATAACATGACTTTTTGTGAACGAAACGACAGCGCGGTTTAATTCGATGGCAACACCATCAGAAAAAAGGAAATATTTTTAACTTTGAAAAAATATTATGATTTACACTATTATTAATACTATTTTAACATTAACACAAAATATAAGACTGTGAGTGTGTAAAAATAAATCCAGCTAGTTTCACATCACACTTATGTTTATAATTAGGTATACGACATGAAAATATATTAATTACCAAGCAATAATCATATAGATAAATACTGAACAAAAGTATTAACAGTCAAAGTATATTATTTTTTACTAACAACATGTAAATGATGAAGGAATAATAATTATCAACGAACTAACCTTTTTGTATTAGAGTCCCGCCTCGTGATCGAATTATTAAAACACGAAGATTTTTAAAAATGTAACCAATGAACACAATCAATATTAGATTAACTGTAATGGACAATGGTGTCTAGTTTGACTTTAAATAATATACATCTACCCTCACTTTTAAAAATGTAGTATATTCACACGAATTATAAGCGCACCTTATAGGGAAGGGAAGATTTATTATGGGTTAAAGAGTTAAATAAATAACTAACATAATTATATTTAAATTATTAATTTTTAACATTGTGTTCAGTAGTGTTAACATGTAAATTGATTTGATTTTTACGAAATCTCATAGATGGCGCTGAATCAAATTTGTCTTTATAGTACTAAGATTCATTAAACAGTTTCTCTGCCCAAATTACGTAAATGACGTAGTTTTTATAGTGTAAAGCTAGATAATAGCATGGCTTACTCAAAAACAACATTTAAACATGAGTCTTTAGATTGTACGCTGTCGTAGTACACGGAATACGTAAGAAAAGTAAAGGCTCACAGCTCCTCCCCCGGAGGTGATAGCATGATTATATGTTTAAAAAAACCTCACTCGACCTGTTAGTAATATTCATGCAAAATTTGAAGTCAATCTATGCAGTACTTTTCGAGATTAGCTCGGACAAACATACAGACAAACAGACAAACAGACAAACAGACAAACAGACAAACAGACAAAAATTCTAAAAACTATATTTTTGGCTTCTATATCGATTATAGATCATGGAATATGTATTCTTTTAAAAAAATATTCAATGTACAGTTTTGACTTTCCTACGATTTTATTATATGTATAGATTACTTTATTAACAAAGGTCGAAATACTTACAATAATTAATTGGTGTATTTGAATTGTTTTATCAAAAGACGACCCCAAGTTGTAGTTGCCTGGAATCTGTTTAAATGACAAATGATTGAATAGGAATGATTACTTCAAGCTTTCTGGGCCTATTGTCACAATCTGTTGTTGAACAAAACAAAAGAAGATTGCCGTTTATAAACAAAAAATAAACAAATCTATTAGGTAGTAAGTAGTATATTCATTTTAAATAGTTTGCATCTATTCGCCCGCTATTATTTTTTTTAAATACGCTTTTGAGAACACATTTTGACAGCCTATATCCTACTCCAAGAGACAAATCCAACAAACTCCGAAACATTTAAATTCCTACAACCGTTCCTGACTGAGTGGTATAACTAACAACATTCCTTTATTTAATTAGAAGATACCAACTGTTTGTCGTCGAAAATGGTGCAAATAGGACCTTGTAAGTAAAGACTGTAAATCTCTTGGCTTGCCTGTCATGGTCATGTATCATAGAAATCTAAATAACAAGACACATAGAAGTGCTGTAATGT
>CAJQZN010030346.1:0-14223 GCA_907164685.1 Colias eurytheme | reverse complement strand
GTGGTTCATTTGACCCATATTTTTGTCCTATGCGGGCTTGTAGTCTAATGATGTAGTTATTATAAACTAAAACGCGGCTTTTTACAGCACGCATGGAGACAATGTTATTACTATATTTAGTACTAGTCTCATAAACACCACGCAAAAGTAATATTTATCTGGGCTATAGTTAGATTTTCCATAAATAAATATATCGCGTGCTCATAAATATTCGAACGCAATACTTCACTCAAAAACAAAGCAATCAAATGAGGTTAACTTAGATATTTAACAAGGACTTATTCAGTGATCCCCATATTTAATACTGTTTTAATTCAGAGTCGCAATAAAGCTATTGATTTTAATTGAATTAGAATTATTTAATATTTGATGGAAATGTTTTTAATTGCACGCCTCAACACGAAGCGGTTATGATAGCGCTCTACACTCGCTCATCAAGATCAAGCAATGTCGTGGCTTTTTAAACGCCCCTTATTCATATTCAACTTAAAAGATAATAATGTATCCAGAAAACAATTTTACATTTATATGAAACTTTTACAAAATGTGTGGCGGATTTTCACACCCATTCAAATTTTGTAGCTGTTACCATATTCTGCAGTTCAAAATCCTTATTCAAAGCAACTATGCAGGTACCTAGTTATTGTAAGTAACAATATGTATGGTAAGATTTAAAATTTTCTCAAAAAAACAGAGGGAAATGAAATAATATTTACCATAATTGAGGAGTTAATAATATTTGTAAAATGTTATAAATAGATCGAGCCTAAATAAAAAATTTCCTGCTACAATCCACCTTATTTCTCTATATGTTTTATCTATTAACTACTAGTAGGTTAAAGGTTGGTTATAGGTAACGAACATTACACAATATTTCTCTCTCTATCAGAATTTATGTATTTATTCCTGTTGTTTATGCATTTATTGCTGTTGCTCTTAGCGAAATCATTATTTTATTAGATCTACAAAATTATATGCGTTGTTTTCAAACAGCTGCATAATTCGTTATGTAAATATTTAAAAACTGAAAGAAAGTGATATACTGGGAATATTACATGAATATTTATTTAGTCTTGTTTATCTTTTTATTAAAGAGTTGAAAAGGCAATCATCTATTCAAGACGTCGGGATATGAGAGCAACTAAGCACTTTCAGACTTTATAACAATAACAAGTTGCTTTCAAAGTACCTACAGGCTACATAATAATTCATATTATGCACGTAAAAACCAAACAACCATTATCTTAATTAATCTAAAAAATACATACAAAATATAAAACGTTTAAAATAAAATTAAATAAATCAACACGCCTCATAAAAAGTTATAGCAAAATTGTATTAAGCAAATTTAAAGGCATCCTAAATATTGATAAAGTATTATGTATTTAATTTATGAGTAATGTTAACTTTATACACTTTTATACATAACTGATATGTAAGTCAAAAGGAACTGTTAAGATCTACTTTCCAAAACATTTCAATGATTGAATTTAACTGGTTTTATACTAATTATGCTCTATGACACTTTTGTTTTTTTTCAGTTTCATTATGGCAGTGGACTATTTCCAACATCACTACCCCAATTCAACGATAATGTTCGACATGTCGACCGTGTACATCGCGTCCGCCTGTATCGCTGTTGTCATCAACAATCTCATGCTCGACTTGTTTACATACAACACTAGAATAACGTTTGGTAACTTATCAATTAGTTTTTTTTTTATATTTGTTATTATTTTTTTTATATTTGATATTTTTTTACAAAAGTTACTGAACTTGAAGGCCTAGGCTACGTATAGGCTACGTATTCGCTAAATAAATGGGACAACGTGCAATCGTTAATTTCTATACAAAAAGATACTTTTAATACTAGATACGATTTAGGATGGACCATGACAGGGAAGGAAGGAAGGACAGCTGATTAATACAAAATTAATCAGCTATCAGTCCATTCGTATAACATTGATCTATCCATTCGTTAAACACGCGCAGAATGAAACTCGTCTCGTGTTAGGTCATGTACCTTCATTGACAAACTGAATAGATAATTGAGAGAGAATATTATGTAGCATCTTACTTTTTACGCAGTTATAATTAAAAACGTGTACTTAGTTATCGCTTTCACATACTTTTTATGAAGTTTTAGATTTATTAATTCATTATTTTTTATCAATAGTCGATGAACTCTTTTATCTTTCAATGATTCTTAGAAATTTGTTTTCTCCTCTTCGAGTTTGACCTTTATAAATATTAATTAAAATATACATAATTAAGGTCTGAACTTATATTTTAGGCCTTCATTAAAATTCGTCAATAAAGCACACAAGAATAATTATTCTTAAGAATAATTATTTATAGAATATCTAAGTTATAACTTAAACTTTTTATTTGAAACTTATAGTTTCAAATATATTATACTTAAAGAAAACTATTTAAAGTATATAGGTAGTTACTACTACTTACCGTGTTAAAACCTGAACCAAAAATAATTTGTACAAGGTTATTGAGAAAACTAACAAACAATGTTATAAAATCGTAAAAGTTAAATTAAATGAACTTCCTGTTTTGCGATTGAGCCAATAATAATTATTACCACAAATGAAAACAAATCATGTTCCTTACAGGTATATTATTGTCCCTGGCTACAATGATATTTGTAGCTGTTTGCAATATTGGTTGGGATGGCTTTCCAAACGACGTGTCCTATACAATCAACCTAGTGGCTATAGGTGTGGTTGCTTTTGGGTGCACAGTTCAGCAAGCCTCGTATTACGGCTTCACTGGTTGTCTTCCGCCACGTTACACACAGGCTGTTATGGCTGGAGAAAGTACGTATTCTGATTTGACTTGTTTTAGTTCTTTATATACGACATTTTAGTCATAAGGATAAAAACTAGACCAAATGCGGTAATACGTATTTAATAATCACGTACAGAAGGCGCCAAGTTTTGAATTAAATGGAATTTGAGGAATATGTTTGTAGAGATATTATATATATTCTGCGTTAAATTATTTTTAACCGACTTCAAAAAAAAGGAGGAGGTTATCAATTCGGCCGGTATGTTTTTTTTTTTTTTTTTTTTTTTTATGTATGTACACCGATTTCTCCGTGGTTTCTGAACCGATTTACGTGATTCTTTTTTTGTTCGATGCGGGATGGTGTCGAATTGGTCCCATAAAAATTTTATTCGGATAGGCCCAGTAGTTTTTATTTTATGAGCATTTTTGTCTGTATTTGTAAATGTTGCAAGTGCAAGTTTGAAGTCGGTTGTTTTTAACGCAGTTATTTAAAATAAACTGTACACAGTGAACGTAAAGACCAAAATTGTTTGATTTTAATCCTTCAAGGCGTTGAAGCCAAATATCCGTTGCCTGGCAACCCTGAAAGCTCAGTCATATTAATATAACGCTTTTCGAAATTAAAACTTATTACCTAGATTCAAAGTCGAATTTCGCATGACATGTAATAAGTGAAAATAAGCAGTATCTATTTATATTTGATAGAACACATATCGAATTATGTGCATAACTAATTCTTTTAACCCCTTGACCACCGAGCGGCCACGAGTCACGACACAATAGATTTTCTATTGTGTCTGTGATTTCGGGGGCTGAGGGATTAATAATATTAATTACAATTTACACGACATTGCGTATAAAAATTCACAGGCGCAGCTGGATTCTGGGTGTCACTAGACAGGATCATGACGAAGTTTGAATTTAGTGAACCACAAAGGAGTACGTTTATGTTCTTCGTGTTTTCCATCTTGATACTCCTGGGGCACTCGATGCTGCACCATTTGATGATGCGTCATCCCCTGGTATTGTATTATTTGAGACTCACAGTGGAGTCCCGACATCGGCGACGCATACAGTTGCATTTGAACCCAACAGAAGATGCTACATTGGTAAGTTGACACGGTAATATTTTAGAAGAATATGTTATTATTGAACTAAATTATAGTTACTTATACTTACTACAAATTTTTTAAAAAAGTTTAATTATTTTATTCAACTTTAATTGATTGATAGATTTAAAAACGAATTATGCAGGTTTTTTTATTATTTCTGAATTATTTTTCCGTATAGATGGAAAGTGAAGCCGGTGAAGCCACCTACGGCGTCCTGAAACTTCAGAGTCCTGCACCATCTAACGCAGGAGGTAATAATTATAAGGTTTTCTTAGACTAGTATTACTTTAATTTAGATGAAAAGTGTTTCAGGCTCCAGCCACCCATTAATATTTCGAATTTATTTATATGTCCATCTTATTAAACAAATTACCTAATTATTATGTTTTTAGAGCTATTCTATTAATAACTATTCTCCAATATATAGGAGAACCAGACAATACGTTCAGTTTCGCCAACCCCGTATATTCACCGACCACTAGTGCGGCCGCACCGCTGGCCTCTCCACCGCCCAGTGTTTCGGAAAGGTCTGCTTCCCCCTCAGCCACGCTTCAGACACCAAGACCTTCATATAAAGTTGAGGATGTAGTCTTCGAGTCCCCTGATAGACCCACTTCATGGAGGACTTTTAAACGTAAGTAAAATCGGAATGAATAAGTGAAAATATTTTAAATTAGATTTGGACAATACTTTCGTTGCTTGGCTAGTTTTATCAGACTTAGTTATGTACTTATTATTATAATTTATTATGAAGCAGGTATATATTTATGAACTGATATACTTACCTTACTCTTATTTGATAAATACTTACGCTATTCTAATTCGTAGATTTTTATGAACTCCTCCCACTTGGAGGAATCGATAAAAATCACGCATGGGAAAATCCCATTTAAAATTAATTTAGACTACCATTTTTTAATTTAAACTGTGAACTCGGTTCCGTATTTTTAAAAACGGTATAACCACAGTTAAAATATTACAGTATCTTAAGTTATCCGGTATCAGCGTTCTGACCATCATTTTTCTTTTTGTCATTATGTACTAAGACCCCTGTAGAACCGCCATCCTGTTACAAATTACCTGAAATTTTGTGTCAGTGTCTTCACCGTGTGTGATGCACTTAATTCTAATTGTATAATTATGCTTTTTATAAAAAAATTTTCAGGTAGTGTACAGGCGCGATGGGCTGTGGCTCGTGCAATATACCCGTACATGGTCTCTATTGGCCTGGTATACTTTACCACCCTGAGCTTGTACCCTGGTATATCTTCAGAAGTACCGTCTTGCCGACTTGGCTCTTGGATGGCGATTGTCCTAATGTCAGCCTTTAACTTCTTCGATCTAATAGGAAAAGTAAGTATATAAATTTACAGATTTGCCTAAATTAACAAATAATGCGATGATGGTCAACGATACTATACCTACGCAGTAAAATTACTTACTTAAAATTTTGCAAATTGTCTTTCAGTCATGAATCGAATTTTACAAGAGGTTATGGTCTACCTAAAAAAAAGGAAGACAAAAAAAACATGTAATTTATTAAAAATGATATCTCATCATGTTCCTATCTATACACAACTTTTATCAAATCTACAACAAAATTAATTTTACCAAAATGGAATACAAACTAATTGGTTACATAAAAAGATAATCATCTCATTAAATTATACATTTAATACTTTTGTATCATTTTAAAATTAGTAGCTCGTACAATATTGTTTTCCGAGAGGTCACGATCTTTTCTGGAAATGACAATCTTATCTTTACTGTTGCGTTGGGAACGCTAAAAACAACATACATAGGTGATATTAATATGATACTCCTACATGTCCTTAAAAAATAATATCTAAAAATCTTATATCACACAATAAAACAGATTTTTCTCTAATTATTCAAATCAAAACTTTAAATTAACGAAATCGTTTTGGATAAATAGGTATATTTTTTGATACAGAATTTTCCATTCTGAATTTACACAAAAAATACATAACCAACATAAAACGTACTTGACTTCTTTAAAGGATTTGTTCGTTTCAAAATTAATGAACTATAAATTATATCCAAATAGTCAAAATGCACATAGTTAAAAAGATTTATAGAGGCAATAACATTATCCAAAGTCGCTACAAAATTATATACTTTATTTTGGCTAATTTTCCTCCTTTTGGATAAGGTAAATTTTGAAATAAACCCATAAGATAACAGAAAATTGTTCAATAGATAGCAGCAGCTTGGCCTTACGAATGGAGTAGAAGTCAACTGTTGATGGCCAGTGGTCTCCGGCTTCTACTGGTTCCACTGCTGCTTCTGTGTGCGGCGCCTCGACATTCCCCTCACATTGTTGGCGATGTAAGTATTATAACAGTGGCATATTTTATAGTCACACGCTATAAAATTAGGTAGATATGTAATAGGTTTGTTTTATTCTCTGCAATATATAATACCACGATACCTACATTGTTGTTTTGGTAAATGTAGATATTGTTCAGAATATATTTTACGATTTATCCTTTGGTCATTCTATTAATTAATGTCGTCATTCAATGAAGGCGCTAGTCATTCAATCAAATTGCAGATTCAACTAGATCACGGCGACATATTTACCTTTATATTTCAGTTTCCTTTCCATATTTTATAACTTATTATTTGAGAATAAATAGATCAAAATCACATTTACCTACATGTTCCTTCTACCTTATCTTATCGTTTCGTGCCTTTCATCATTCTAAGTATTTCATAAGTATTTTTACTTGTTTTTTTTTTTTTCAGATATATCCGATTATGTTCTCCGTGGTTTTGGGTTTCACAAACGGTCTGTTTGGATCTGTACCAATGATTATTGCGCCATCTCGTGTAGGAAGGGAACACCGCGAAATTGCGGGTATGTCAATAATTATACCACAGATAATATAATACTATAGATGATACTTTTCTCACATACTCTCAAATTTATTATTAATTAAAACAATTCTCAACCACGAGTATTTCAAAAATCTAGTATTCATTTGTTTGCAACCTTCCAACTTTCTCAAAAAGAGAAAGATGATACTTACCTATTTTATTGAATACGATATATCCTGTCTACTTCATATCTTTCATTTCAGGTAATATGATGACGTTATCATACAACGGGGGCCTACTATCAGGAACATTGGTATCTTATTTACTTCTTAATATGCTGGGTCCTCCCACAGGATCTCCGTGTCGGATTTACCCCACACCATTATTACCCACCCTACCACCTGCTATAACTACGGCTTCTAATATTAGCTACGTTATAACATCTCCACATTAAATAATGTTTATTTAAATATGTACCTATCTATTAATTGAAGTACTTAGTAACTATGTAGTCATTATTTATATACATATATATTACTCGCACATTATTGTACCTACTTACTAAATATTTTTGTACTTAATTATTTCATAATTTACAAACTAAGTAATATATTTTTTAATGTATTAGGATTCAGATCTCTTTATTTTTTAAATTAGTACTTAACAGTTATTGAATTACTATCTACTTATTAGAATTCATATTATTAGTTGATGATAAGTTAAATTTTAAGTAACTACCTACCTAACTATGTATATATTTTTATAATTCTGTGGTTACATTATATTATAACGTATATTTTAATATTTAAATGAACTCTGAAAATACGTTTGTATTTATTTTGTATAAAATTGTATTGAACGAAAAGTTAAATACATATCCACACCGATTACTAACTGCTCACAAAAACGTACATTTTAAACAATATTTTAGTTAAAACTTAAACCAAAGAAATATCTAAAGTCATGCCTACGACTAACGTTAATTAGATATGTACTTATATCTATAGGTACATACCTGTAAATATTTATGACTTCGTTTATTCTAGACAAATAAGATTACCTAGGTAAGTTATAAAGATAAGGTAGGTATTATTTTGTACCTGTATTGGAGAAAATGAGTATCAGATTAATAAAAAGTTAAACAACTGTTTAACAAATATTTTTATATTCAATGATAATTGATAATATACCAATAAAAATCATTCTTTACTTAGTTAACGTTACTTAACTATTAATAAACGTTAAAAAAATATCGTTAAAATTATTAATCATAGTTTTAGCAATAAACACATTGTTACAATTTGAAATGTAAATACTTGTATTATGTAATGTAGATATTAAATCAGTTTTACTATTAGAACTTTCAGTAAAAGGGCTAAATGGCCTTGCCAGTGTACCTACATGTGACATGTCGCAGTCATCTGGTTGAATCTGGTATTTGATTAAATGGCTATAACTTTAAAACTTTGAAATAGAGCCTGTTATGTATCTACTAAGTATCTTTTGGAATAAGTAATGAGACATTATAGAAGTTCACCATCCCGATTACATGATAATTTAGTACATAAGTTAGTTGTTCGTAATCATAGATCGTAATTATATATGTATAAACAATAAACAGTACATTTATAGTCTATAGACAATTTTTTGTCCATATAGAAACTAGTTTATGGCATATCGAAATGAATATAACCACAAGCTTAGACTTTATAACCTAAAAAAATGAAATGGAGAGGTAACTAATGGGGTGACCGATTGCAACATATTTATTCTTTTTTGAAGTGAAAACTTCTTTAGCGGCGTTGAGCACTTTTTCTGTAGGTAATGGGTATAAAATCTTAAACTCGCGTCAGGACACGTGTCCTGATCGAAAAAGCGTAAGACGGATACCATTCCAAAATATCAAACTAATAATCAAGTTTTCACTTCTGCCGGCACTCCCGATTAACTATATAATCGATGCAAAATATTTTATGCTCTTCGATTCATTGTCAAAATTTCGTGTTTATTTTCAAAGAATTTTCATCTACTTACGAACGCAATCAATAAAATATTTTTTAATTCATTCCAAATCGGTCTAACCGTTCACCGACGAACGGCGTTTAAATTCAATTTTTACAGGTAAGTAACTAGATAATTTAAGTAAATGTTTACTCTTCTCAGAATTAAGTAAAAAAAAAAATGATTTTTTACGTCTATTGCCAGTCATAATAATGGAATTTGGTAACTACTATGTGTAAAATAATAACCATTTATCGATAGCACAAAATTTGGACTCTGTTGAATGTATAGCATTGATTCCATGTTTATATAGAACTGCACCCTAAGCTTGTAATGAAATAAACTGATTATCAAATTTAATCTTGTTTTATTCAGTATCAATAATTAATTGATCCCAATACTTAGTCATATTATCACAGATAGCTGTAATATAATAATTAGTCGATATTATTTAAGGCATTGATCAAATAAAGGATTTCCTCAGTAGCACAGACTAATAATAATATACTACGTATTCAGTAGTCAGTGAGTGATCGACAGTTCAATACTATTGAATTGAATTAATAAAGAACCTGCCATTGAGACTGGGTTTTAACGTTTTATGGCTGTAGTTTATAGAAAAAACCTAAACTTCTTCACTGATTTATCCGTTAAATCGTTACAAACCTAAGTTACAAACAGACAGGCAGATAGATAATATTTTGTTAGATACTAGCTTTCCGCCCGCGGCTTCGCCTGCGTACAGCGCAATTATTGAAATACCCGCATAGTTATGGCTTTTCTGGGATAACACCTATCCTATGTCCTCTCACAGATTTACAAACTATAGCTGTCGTAATGTGTTCATCGGTCATCCAAATCAGATCAGTGCTTCAGTCGTCAAGAAGAGACAGACCACAGACATGTATAGACAGACCAACGGATAGACAGTGTAACCTTAACATTCAAAATATAGTAGACATAACTAAGTGTTTAGAATAAGTTTGATTAATAATCAAGATCCGCTGCAAGATTTACCTACTTGTTTTTCCCGACTATTATAATCATAACAAAATTGATAACCTAATTAATGATCAAGACTTATAATAATCACTTTTGGTATCATGGTGTAGACTGTAGACATTATCTTTCATATGTAAGTATAGTAGCTGAACCTTCGTAAATAGGTATCCCGTAGCTCATTCATAAACTATTTTCGAGCTTATTATTATTTTACGGCCCCGATAGCATAAATCAAACCAGTATAATTTTAATTTAATTCGTATATATATTTAATATAACTACATAGAGACTACATAAAATTGTTTACTACAATACTATAATTTACTCCCGCAATGATATCGATATCTTGTCGTTATGCTAAATATAAAACAGACAATTAATCGCTTCTTAAAATAATTTGTTATTTTATTATGTCTAAAATTGAACTCATCAAGATAAATTAAGTACCCAAGCACCAAGCACTTGAAACAATTAACTAAACTTTGTACCTACATATAGATATATAATATTTAGTTAGGTACCTAGTGAATTTAATTTACCTTACTAACTAAAATCTGTTGAGTTGAAAATAAATTTATAAGTTTTCATAAATAAGTAAGTACTTACTTATCTAACTTGTTAGAGGTACATACTTACTACATCATTATAAAATCACTATTTTATTTTTCAAAAGGCTCCTCAGCTTCGAATTTTATTCATACATTGCGATTTGCAAATCAATCTCACCTCAATGATTTTTCTATTTAGAAAGAAAGTAGGCATCAGTATTTGTATTACCTACGTTGGACGGATATTTTTTCATCAAGTTGATTTCAATGAAATAATTTTTTCAAAAAATGAGATCCTTTGTCGTATTTTGGAAGTTCTTATTAGAAACCTTATTAGGTGAAGGAAATCAATAGGTTGAGAGAAAGATTGTGTAGTTAATACTTGCGTGCCTACTGCCTTTTGCTCTATTAAAATGATTGTTCGTTTGGAAAACTTTTGTTAGGTACGTCTACAAGCACAATAATGAAAATTATATCAACGCTATTAACAAAATGTTAACGGAAAAGTTGTTTTTTTTTTCAGAATGTACATTTTTATGAAATGAAAACACATTTAAAAAATAACAATAATTTATTAGATAGGTCATTGTTATCTTTCTATCGCAATTCGTACACGTTTACAATTACATGACTAGCATAATAGTGTACCCCTGAGGTCATTTACCACAGCGCGATTAACAAAAAAGATAGATAGGTATTTTCCAAAAGAACACTGTTGCTCATCTATCTTTTACGTCGTCGGGTACGAGACCGATGTGATGGCGGTGTGCTCCACTCTAAACTTAGATCACTAGATGAAGGTGGCGTTTCGGGAAATTGTGCGTCCGATGTCCAGCGACAAGAAGCGCAGACCGGCTTGGGAGCTTCAGGAACCTTCTCACCACTTCCACCACTGCCATAGGACTCCAGTATGTGTTTATACGCACATTCCAAAGGCTCCGGGCTCCTCCCACGCGCGGCACTCAGCCGCAATCGAACACATGCGGTGCAGTAGCCACAAGTATCTCCACGTAGTGCACTTTTCACCATTTTGGACGTGTGTGTGGAATTGATGTCCTAAAAAGACTATTGTGATTATTCTCGTTGCGATATATTTATGTCCGTCGCGACGCGAACGATTGGCGTCCCGCACGCGTCTTCTGATAACCCCATCTCGGCGCCAGTGTTACCGACCGCTTAGCTTTGGCCTTAGAAGAAACTTGTCTCTGGTAAGCCCACGAGATTTAACTTATCACTGTGTACGTTAATTTCAAAGTAATAAGAAGCTAAATGCCATAGGCGGGTCACATAATAAAAAATGATAGCGGTTTAATTAATACTAAATAGAGACCATAAATATTTTAATTGCCAATATTTATCGTTAGTTTACATAAACGAGGCAGTAATCATATTGTTATTGAATAGAATCAGGAAACAAATATTGAATTGTTAATACATTTTTTAAATAAATCGATTTTTTCTATGAATAAATAATGATGATGATGTAACAAACAGACAAAATAATCAAAAACACGATTGTAAAATCGGTAGGTATTTGATTTGATGATTTAATCTCGATTAACTAGGTAAATACCTGAGTAACCGTTAATAAAGTTGAGATAAAAAAGCCTAGGCCTAAGGCCTTCTAACTAAACTTTGTTAAATAAATTAATCAAAATGTATACCTTCATCCGAATTCATATTATTTCAACTTTTCTAAATCGGAAAGTTTGAATACAAAATTTCAATCACACTTTATTCAATTGAACTATGTATACAATATTATCAACTAGCTTTGGACTTATCTTTTTTAAGTTGAAATACACCATTTGCTAAAGTATCATCCACAAACAGCATGATCTTACAATTTCTCATCAAATCATTTTAATAAGCTGTTAACAACAAAGGCCCCAAATTTTATCTTTATGGCACACATTGGTAGGTTTTATCGACTCAGATTCTTTCTATTCAATAAAACCGTTTTAAACTTTAGCCTGTGAGGCTGTATAAGTCTTAATTACAATTTACAATATAGTAAGAGCCATAAAGATAATGGCTTGATTTTAGTTTTCACGGCACTATAGGAAATAAGTTTCAGAAGTTTCATGAAATTTATTTTTCTATGTATGACACTGGTTTCGTTATGTTTCCGATGTCACCGATGAAGATACAGCTAGATTGGTTTATTTCATAGTATTATGTCCTATAGAATTCTACTATGGGGCAGGGCAGCAGATATAGAAACTATATTTATCTTACAGAAAAGAGCCATTCGCTCTATATATAATTTACGTGCTCGGGACAAGAAATCTCTTTAAGAATATCTACTGGTATCATAACTTTATCTCTTTTACGTTCCTGTTTTAAATTTTTTCTGTAGGTAGTAAATAAAATTACCATAAAGAAAGTAGTAGTTAGGTAGGGTATAGGTATATTTTTATTTATAAATACATATTATATATACATATTATAAATCTTTGAGGTACCCCAACACACATTTAACTACAATCTTTACAGAATGTATATATTCAGTCTATTTCATAATTTAGAATGAAAATTAAAGGAAAATTTAATTGACTACCCTCAGACTACCTATTTCATTGAGTTGTCAATTGTATAATACTGACGATAACGTCAATGTTCTAGATCTTTACCAGTAATCACCAGATAGGCAACCTCATTATGAGCTGCAGCGCATTCAATACTCATTATCGTGTAAACAAACATTATCTAACAAATTATTACGCCATTCTATTCCCACGTATCTTGAGTGTCATTTTGATATTAATAATGGACATAGTTCTAGAATATATGCCTTGGTACAGGCAACAAAATAGAATCTCGCCATCGCTAGGGCTTGATTCCGAATATTTAGTTTGAAATATAACATAAACATAGATACAACAGATGCAAAATTATGTACCGTTGGTTGTTGCATCAGAACCCGACTAAGAATTTAATACGTAAATAAATAAATGAAAAAAGAGTTTCGTTTGGTTCAAGATTGTTATAATAAAACATTGCAAATATTCGGACTGATGAATTTGCGTCAATAAAATGTTGCAAATTAAAAAAAAATATATTGTTAGCAAATGTAGTTGCGTGTGTCAATTCATTGGTTTATGAACACTAAACCTATAATCTTACGTGTTTGTAACTTTTAGCACAGAAGCCAGGAACATTGCACTTCCCAGATGTGAATTACAATAATTGATAAGTTAAGATGGTTAAGATGTTATTTAGATACGTCATTCGTTATAAATTATTATCAATACGGACGTAATAATACATACTACCAAACAATGTTCTTTATGGATCCTCTGGTAAGTTTAAACATACTTTTACTGATAGCTCTACGTTTTTAGGGTTCCGTAGCCAAAATGGCAAAAACGGAACCCTTATAGTTTCGTCATGTCCGTCTGTCCGTCTGTCCGTCTGTCCGTCTGTCACAGCCGATTTACTCGGAAACTATAAGTACTACAGTGATGAAATTTGATGGGAATATGTGTTGTATGAACCGCTACAAAAATATGACACTAAATAGTAAAAAAAAGAATTGGGGGTGGGGCCCCCCATACATGTAACTGAGGGATGAAATTTTTTTTTTCGATGTACATACCCGTGTGGGGTATCAATGGAAAGGTCTTTTAAAATGATATAAAGTTTTCTAAAAAACATTTTTCTTAAAGTGAACGGTTTTTGAGATATCAGCTCTCAAAGTCGTAAAAAGTATGTCCCCCCCCCTCTATTTTTATAACTACGGGGTATAAAATTCTAAAAAAAATAGAGGTGATGCATGCTAATTAACTCTTTCAACGATTTTTGGTTTGATCAAAGTATCTCTTATAGTTTTTGAGATAGGTTGATTTAACTGTAATTTATTATATTTGCTGCTACGGAACCCTTTGTGCGCGAGCCCGACTCGCACTTGGCCGGTTTTT